>JAOTQR010089441.1:0-33660 GCA_025774065.1 Solanum ossicruentum
TAGTCATTCAACTCATAAAACATATATTAGGCCTTCAATTCCTCAAGAATCGATAACCAAACATTTTATCAAATACTTAGAGGATGTGTAATGCTAGTGTAAAATCATGTAATTCAAGAGTGAAATCATGCTAGAAAATTCTGTGTAAAGCCATCAATAGACACTAGGTAACACCCTCAAACGATATACATCAACATTTTTCATCAATTCTCACCGTAGACTTTAGATTCATAGCTCCAGACATAGTAAAATAGTCACAATTTTATAAACCCAACATAGTGGGTAGTGAATTCCATAATGAATAAGACCCATGAATAAATCAACATTAAATAATGCAATTTTGAGTAAAAGAGCTTGGGTATCATGTGTGAAGGGAACCCATGAAATAAACTCACATACCTTAGCTTTCGAGATGAACTTGATGAAGATTGGAGATGGAGACTTGAAGCTTGAGAGAAAATCCTTAGATCTAGAGAGTGTATTGATACTTGAGTTTAGGAGTAAAATGTTTGGCTAAGTATTTGAATGAGTATTGGGGAATATTTAGAATTGTATGAGGGTGAAAAATGGCTAAGTATAGGCATTTTCATGTTTGGGAACACTTAGCCCCAAGACTTAAAAGTCTTGGACCGAAGTCAAAACTGGGTAAAATTTAACACTAGTGCGCACCGTTGACATGTCACGCCAGAGGTGCGAAAAGCTCTCTAGAATTGCATTTTGGGAATTTGAATTTTGATACGTTGCTGTAAAATCAGGGTTAGCCCTTCCCCCCCCTCCCCTCATAATTTTAACCCGCTGAACAAGAATATGAAGTCAGATTTTCGATGTTGCACATGAATTTTGAGATATATGAAAATTGAGATTTCGGGCACTTTCGAGGCATCTTTTCCAACACGTTTTGGGGTCGTTACACCTATAGGATCAATGTAAATCTTCTCTGGATGTTGAGTCATTGAGGACAATGTTGCTAAACCATCGGTAAAATCATTTTTAGTTTGAGGGACATGTTTGTATTTAATCTTTATGAATCTCTTAATCAACTCTTTTATTTAATGCAAGTAGGGAAGGATCTTAACATCCTTAGTAGCCCATTCTCCTCAAACTTGATGAATCAACAAATTGGAATCACCTATCACCAAGAGCTCTTCGATAACGATGTCTATAGCCATCTTGAGTCCCATAATGCAAGCTTCATACTCTGCCATGTTATTTGTACAATCAAATCTAATCTTGGCTAAAATTAGGTAATATTGGTTTGTCTCTGAAACTAAAACTGATCTTATTCTAACTCCTTCGTAATTTGATGCACCATCATAGAACATCTACTACCTATCGTATGATTCTGATATGTCTTCTCTCACAAAGAACATCTTTTCATCAGGAAGTAGGTTTTGAGCAGCTTGTAATCTTGATCCACTGGATTTTCTGCAAGGTGATAAGCCAAGGCTTGTCCATTGATGGCTTTCTATGTCACATACAGAATATCGAACTCACTCAACAAAATTAACCATTTTGCCAATTTACTTCTAGGTATCTGCTTTTGAAAGATGTATTTGAGTGAATCCATTCTTGAGATCAAGTATGTAGTATACGTGGATAGGTAAGTGGCTAAAATTTTGCATGATCCAAGTCAAAGCTCAACAGGTTCATTCCAACAAGGTGTATCTTGCCTCGTATGGGGTGAACTTTTTCCTTAAGTAATAAATGGTTTGTTCTCTTATACCCATCTCATCATGTTGTCCCAACACGCATTCGAATGTGCCATCCATGACACTAAGTATATTAGTAAAGGCCTTCCAGTCTCAGGTGGGACCAATACTGGTGGGTTAGATAAATTGTAAGGACCCGGATGCTGTATGACCTCATTGGAGCTTGAAAGTTTCATCCCGAAAAGTTTTGGACTGAGGTGACGCTCATGGAAGTCCTCATGGTCCGTGTGAAGCGCTACGGACCATGTAGAGCCTCGTTGAAGTGGCCCTTTGTCTTATGTGGGGTGTGAGCGCCTTGGTGTAGAGTTTAAGACCAAGGCATACCATACATAGACCCTACACGGGCCATCTGAGACCACACGAACTATGTGGTAGACCATATGGTAGCCTTGGGCTTGAGACTCCATTGTTTTGAGCCTAAGGCAAGTGGTACAGCCCCTCTCATAGACCATATTATACTTCACGGTCTGTGAGGTCCCCCATATAGGTGTCGAAATGGGAAATTTCTAAGTATTGGATCACTATCTCGGAACTTTGTCATGAAAAATTTTCTAAGTATTGGATCACCATCTTGGAACTTTGTCATGAAGAATTTTCTAAGTGAAGTGGTACGAAGGAGTACACAGTCCGTTTCACTTGGTATTGACCATGAGACCAACCATTTGGGTGTTTCGTTGAATTTTTCTAAGTATGAAATCTTCAAACTCAAGCTAAGTTCACTTTCAATCCATCAATTCTTTATGTGTTTTAGGGTCATCATGGGCCTCCTTCATCAAGCCAAGTTCAAAGGGATTCCATTGGCTATGTTTTTCACAAGAACCAATAGAAGGGTCAACTTTAAATGGTCATATCTCTTAGCACAAAAAGAACTGGGCGACCCGTGATCTATCAGATTGAAGCTTTTTGAATTACCTTTCTAACTCATTCAATTTCATCTCATTCAGAGTTTGGATCAATAAGTTATGCCCATTTTTGTAATAATCATCTATGTAGTGTTTTTGAAAATTGACTAAGTCAGGTATTACGCGAGGGTTTCACTTTCCATGAAACCTTGTATGGACCGTGACATCTCCTCACAGCACCACTGGTAAGACATGTTATTTTGCTTCATTAATGGGTTTGTTTTGTAATTATGGCTTCTCCTAAGGGACTTTTATGACTTCTTATGCTACCTAAAGACTTCCTAATCACCTAAACTTTATTCCTCTCAATTCAAATTTAGTCCTCACGATTGAAAATTCTCTCAAGTCTCTCTCAAAGAATTCTAGTGGAAATTAAGCTTGGGATCAAGGAAAGTCTCTTTCTTCACCACATTTCTTCTTGAATCTTTTTTATTAGCTAAGTTATGTGGGCTTGATTAGTCATTTTCAACAAAGAAGACCCAAACTCTTTTCAAGTGATTTTCATGAATTTTAGCTTATTTTTAATATTGGGTTTTAAATATTATGTTTAATCAAATTCAATTGATGTACGGTCTATGTTTTATTGTTGATATTAAAGTGAATTAAGCCCTAATATGATGAGATGCATTGAAGTTACGAAGTTATGAAAGTGCATGTCCCCTTTAAAGTTTGATTAAGTATAGGTAATCTAAATTGTAATTTGAATGATGATTTTACTTGTGGATTTACTTGAATTTCATATTAAGTTGTTGATTTAAGATTGAATCTCTATTATCCATGCTATTCTTATCTTATTCATGGTATATGCATACAAGACTATAGTTTTTTATGAAGTTTATGAAGTCGGTCAAGACCCAATTATGTTAATGTATATGATTTTGAGAAGATTATGATTATGACAAGAATGTGATCATATAAATGTCTAACATTATGGCTCTTTGAGCAATTATGAATGTTTACACCATTATGTTTCGGGAGCATCGATTGAGGTTTGAGCAGGGTGGGCTATCCCCAAGGGTCCATACTCATCTCTCAAGAAGGTTCACCGAACGAGCTATTCCTATGCATGAAAAGTATTACAGGAAGAAAGTTTTGGATTTTTAGCCTAATATGCATGATTATGAAGAATGTGATTTGGCCTTTAAGCCTAAGTATGCATGTAAATGATTTGAAAGTCTTATGTCACTTTTATAAGCATGTATATATATGTATTCTTATGGGATGATGACCTAGCATCAATGGGATTAGAGGTAGGGTGGGCTATCCCCAAGGGTCCATACTCTTTTCCGTTGAACTATGTGCCTAACATAGGTATATGTTTATGCCCTAAGGGGTAAAGAAGAAGAAGAAGAATGTTAAGGATCTACCTTTGGCAAGTAGGTCACCTCTTTATCCATTGTGGGAAAGATGACGGAGTTTCAAGTTATAGCTCACTTTGTTTTATGTCGGTTACAATCCCATCCTCAATTTACATGAAGTATTTTCACATTCATGTATCATTACCTCATGGAATATTGTTATATTATTCTCTTGATTATATGATTATTTCTATATATGTACCATTTTTATCTATCATTGAGTGCAAGTTTGATATGTCATATGTAATGAATGACTGCATATTTAGTACATTCAAACGTACTAATGCATACCTTTCCCTACATGATCTAACCATGTAGGGACCAGAGATTACCTTCATCCACCACATAATGGCAAGATTGGATCTTAAGATACTTATTGTGGTGAGTCCTATGTACCAAGGACAAGCCATCATTCCTCCGCCTATGATGTCTTGTTTATATTTTACTTTAAGGGTGAGCTCGGGACATTTCTTGGCCCCGTCCTATCCTATGATTAGAGACATTCTTAGACATCTTGTAGACTCCTTTACGTTTATGTGCTAAGTGTTGTATTTAAAGATTACATTTATGGGTATGGTTATGTAATGGTTATGTTATTATGGATTGATTATGAGCTTATGTTATGGATTCATGCTATAATGTGGAAGATCCTAAGTCCCGTATTGCCCCCATAAAGTGAGTCATACTTACCCGCCCTTTAGTTCTTATGTGCTATGTACTGTATGAATTCATGTTAATACCATATTCCTATGACACTCCCATAGCGTGAGTCCTACTTTCCTATATCTTATAACTATGTGTTTACTCTTTAAATATGCGCTTCTGAACTGATGTTGTTCGAATAGATGCTATAAAGCTTGTTTAGGAACTTTCGGGTTCCCCTTCGCCATGTCACTCCGAGAACCTAGGTCTGAGCCGTGACACAAATATTCTTTGATTTTATTGAAAGCCTTTGAACATTCCTATTTCTATTTTATGGAAACATCCTTTTTAACAACTTGAATATGGGTTTGCATATTATTGTTGACTGAGCGATAAACCGACTGATGTAGTTGAGTCTCCCAAGAAACTCATCATGTCCCTCTTGGTCTTAAAAGGAAGCAGTTCTTGGATTTCTTTAACCTTTGACGAGTCTAACTGTATACCCTTACGACTGATAATGAATCCTAGAAGTTTCCCTGTGGGTACTCAAAATGCACACTTTGCTGGATTCAATTTTAAGTCATACCTCTGCATTCTTTCAAAGAACTTTCATCAATCATCAAAATGGTCTGAACTCTTCTTGGACTTGGTAATGATATCATCCACATATACTACAAATTCCTTATGGATCATATCATGGACAAAAGTGGCCATGGCCCTCATGTAAGTTGCATCAGTATTTCTGAGACCAAATGGCATCACCCTATAGCAATACACCCTCTACGGCGTGATAAATTCCGTCTTTTCTATATCCTTTGCATCCATCAAGATCTGGTGATATCCCACAAAACAATCTAGAAATGATTGCAACACATGTTTTTCATAATTATCAATGAGTATCTGAATATTCGGAAGAGGAAAATAATCCTTATGACTGGCTCAATTAAGATCTCGATAGTGCACTCATATTCTTATTTTCCTATCCTTCTTTGGCATTGGTACAAGTTGGCAAACCACAAAGGGTGATTCGTACCTCTACATCATTCACTTCAATTTGCTTAGTTGCTATTAATCCTCTGACTCAAATAGGGTTTGAATTTTCTTGTCTTTTGGTTGAAAGGTGAGCAAGTGGGATCGATTGGTAACTTATGCTAAATGATGTCAATGCTTAATCCTGGCATGTCATCATAAGACCAGGCAAATACATCAATATATTTCTTAAGAAAATCTATCAACTGTTGCTTTCTTTTGATCTCTAAATATATGCTGACCTGTGTTTCTTTTGTAACTCCTAGTCTCCCAAGTAGACAACCTTTGTTTCTTTTATGTTGGGCTTCTTCTAACGTTCAAGCTACTCAATCTCATGTGGTAGTTTTTCTAGTATCACGCTTTCATCATATTCTTCGTGATCTAGTCGTGGATCCTACTTTGCTTAATGAATTCATTACATATTATAGCCATTGAACTAGGATTTTTATTAACACGAGTGCTGAAAAACATAAATGGTAAGTAAAATAAATAAATAAAGAATGAAAGAAAGAAATACTTTTAAACTAATGAGATAATTTTAGGAAAATAAGACTTTTATTAAGAAGCATTCTAGCTTTTCAAAAAGAGACAGGCGACAAAATAGATTAAGCATGATTCAAGCCTCAATTTTGATCATGCAAATTATAAAAGTTACTACTTTTCACACTACTAGTATTCTTTCAAAGAAGCGCTAACGATTTAGTTCGAAAATGCTTCTCCAGGCTACGCATCACGGATGGTCAATTTACTGAGATCTATTTCTTTTTCTTCTCTAATCATAGCCACGAACAAATTAACTATTCCTTCCACCATGTCATCTTCAACTGCTGGACCTCGGATTAGAGCTTGTTTTAGTACAAAGGTCATGTTGCTTAATCTCATATTGAAGACTCTTACCGATATAGGCTGATATCCAAGTATGGTGGTACCTTTTTGATGCTTCAGCTGGATTGGTTCAACTATTCCATTATACTTGGGTCCAATTCCTGTCTTAGGCTGATATCCATACTTCAACATCTCTGAGGCAACCATCTTTGTCGCGCTTGAAAATTTTTCATCATTTGGCCCTACTTTATCATCAACCTTCACAGCTTGCATAATTTCCAAAGTATGAAAAATGGCTCCATCTAACTCTCCAATGACCAGAATAGAATTAGCAGAATAGATAAGGTGACTGTGCTCCTTATGGATAGTAACTTTTGTGCAACCCTACTCAAAGTTTACACACTGATGAAGAGTTGACGGCATGGCTCTCGCCATGTGGATCCATGGTCATCCCAACAACAGTTTGTAGTTAGATGACATATCTATCACTTAAAATAAAATAGGGAATTCAGATGGCCTGTACTTGTAATGTGAGATAGATTTCTCCAATAACACTCCCTTGTGGCCCATCAAAAGCTCAAACTTTAACGCGACTCTCTCTTTTGTCTCCCATATTCATACCCAAATCCCTCAGCATTGTGAAAGGATAGCTATTACAACTAGAACCACCATCAATCAAAACTCATGTCACAATCTTGCCATAACATATGACCATGATGTAAAGCACTTTGTTGTGCCTAGCTCCTTCCGTCGGTAACTCGTCATCATGGAAAGAGATCTTGTTAGCTTCTGCAACTCGTCTAATAGTTGTAGATAGAGTTTCACTTGTGGTATCTTTTGGAATGTGAACCCCTCTTACTACTTCCATTAGAGCATTTCTATGAGTTCTAGAACTCTTGAGCAACCAAAAAAATGGATATGTGGGCTGGTGTTTTCTTTAACTATTCTTCGACTAAATAGTCCTTAGGTTTTATCTTCTTCTAGAACTCATCAGCTTTGGTATTACTTTCCTAATAACTTTATGATTAGGATCTTTAGGAGCATAACATCTTCCAGACCTAGTCATTCCTTAAGCGCAGCAGTATCAATCATCTTACCCTTAGCTTCTATTTTGTAATCTCGTGGGACTTCTTTGGTGTCATAATCAGACTTCTTGGTGATCAAATTGGCTATCATAGCTCTTGGTAAGTAGGTTTGAACAATCAAAGGTTCCCTTAATTAAACTGTGATGACAGGTTGAGCCAGATATGTAGTGGCAGCTTCTTTGATATTCCAACTTGGCAAGACAATTCCTTCCAAGTCATTTGCCCCTTCTAGGTGGACCATTTGACTTCCTAATTCTCGTGATTTGGCAAAGGGTTATTGTTCACATTTGGAGGTACTAGAGTACATTTTATTACCCTTTTTGATTAGCAACTCTATCTGATTCTTCAACTTATAACAATCTTCTGTGTCATGTCCTTGGATTACAAAGTGGTTCGAGCATCTCTTGTTTCCATCAAAGTTGCGAGGAATTAGATCGGGGAGTTTTCTTTCAACCGACTACAACACCCATGTTGCCCTCAGTCTTTCAAATAATTGGGCATAAGGTTCGGCAATGGGTGTGTAGGTGAAAGTATTGCTAGCTTCATGATTTTGACGAGGTCTTGGTGCAATGATGGTCTGTTTCGGTTGATTGATGCTTGGACAGGGACATATGATATTGGTGGATTTTGGTGTTTTGGTGCTCAGGGTGGATTATAGTGTAGTTGGGTATTACATACTGGGTATGAGATATATGGAGAATGTGCAATAATTTGAGGATTGCTGGGATATCAATGGGATGAACCTCCATGGTGGTAAGTGATAGTTGAGACATCCTCATTTTTCTTCTTGATACCACTGATGGATCTCGGTTTAATGGCCTTACTTGCAGCTTGCAATGCAACCATGGACTGAATCTTCCTAGAGTTAATGCCTATTTTTTGTAAAGTCTCCCATTTTGACCAATTCGGCAAACATTTGGCCCATCATTGACATCATCTTGCCAAAGTAAATGCCTTCTTAAGATCGAACAAAGTACTTGGAGAGCTCACTCTCATCTAGTGGGTGGTTATACCCTAGTGGCCTCAGTTCTCTAGTGTCTTACATATTTTTGGAAGTCCTCAAATGTTTTTTCTGCATGTTGGCTAATGAGAACCTGTATGGAGTGATTTTGGTATTAAATCTAAAGAAAATCATGAAATCCTTAGCCATTTCCTGCCATTCATGCCATTTGTGAGGATACTAATATGTATATTAAGTCAAAGCTTCTCTAGATAGACTTCAAATGAACAACTTCATCCTTAGCTTCTCAGTTCTCCCTACACTGACTAACTTATCACAATATGCCCTCAAATGTGCATGAGGGTCACCTTTCCTGTGAAATAGTTCAAACTTTGGTGGCTTGTATCCTATTGGCATATCAAAGTCAAGGTGAATGCACAAGTCATCATAATCTAGCTCTCTACTTCCCTAGAGACTTGCAAGCTTTTTAATGCCTTCTTTAGGCCATGATGTTAGGCGTTTATTGACTCATCTTCTTTCAAGTAAGCACCTTTCTCCATTTTTGTATATTGATCGACCTTATACGGGACTCTGTCCATGGTTGGGGTCATGAAAGTAGGCACTTTAATAACATATACAGGTGGCACATGTTGCTCATAAGGAGTAGCAACATGTACCCGGCAAGCATGGTGTGGTCTTGAGTTGGATGGCCATGAGTGGTCCTGACAATTGATGAATGTGCTGGTGGGGCTTGGCCAAGGATAGGAGCATGTTAAGTTTGCTTAGGTAGGTTTGCTAAGTTTGTAGAGGGCAATTCAGTCTTTAGAAAGTAGATAGGTGTGTTTATAGTCAGGAAAGTAGAACCTGAAAGCTTGGCCAAGTCTCATAATTGACGTAATTTCTCCCTTAGTGTTTCCAATTTGTGTGCCATGTCAGCCATTCTTTCATCATTTTGAGTCGCATTTTGAGAAACTTCGGGGTTTTCTATAGGTATTATTATATTTGGAGTAGCGTCAAATCCTTCTCCGCCAGTGATCTTTCTTTTGGATTGAAAGTTGTATCGTGATTAGCCAGTTTTCAAGTCGACAAAAATCAACATTCTTTTTGGGATTAATAATGATCAACAAAAAAGAAAGAAAAGGAAAACTATGTTAGTTCGGGAGATATGTGTCTGTGTATTTTTGTGTGTGCACGCGTACATGCATACCATGTTGGTGAAATTCAAGATCTAAATATGGAGCCTTTTTTTTGCAGAGGTGACCTATGTTGCAATCAATCTGATGATAAATGATCTACTAAACACATTTTTGATTTGGAACAAACATAAACTTTATTTATTGAAGTTATCTTAGGTCTTACAATAAAGTAGGTTTATAGAAGAATAGGAAGCAAAAGTACAGGAATGGAAAAGAGCATCCAAAGGGGTGAGTCATATAACTCTTCAAGGTAATACAATAAAATATAAATAGATAAAACTACAAACATGTTTGAACCCCCAATAATATTTTGGGGAGTTTGGACCCGTCTTTAAACCTTCTATATGATAAAACCCTATGGACTCATACTCAAAGTTGTCATCTCTTGCTACTGGAATAGGTCCATCCCCCATATGCATGGCTCAACCTTATTCTGGATCCTCTAAGGGCTCTTCTTCTAGGTCCTCCTATGGAACTTCTTCTGGGTCCTCCTCCGGATCTTCTTCTACCTTTTGAATAAATGATCCACGGATTTTGGAACTATCTGATTGTACATGGATGTTGTGAGTTCCATACGAGGGAGTACCTCTTCTCTTATCCAAGTGACCCACTAGTTGTCCACAAAGCCCTTGAGTCCACCTTGTACTAGGTCAAACCATATGACTTACAGTGGTATACCAGGAAAAGTATTCTAGCGTGCATCATCTTTTATTTCCTACATTGGTCATGATCATGTAATCCCATTCTAGTTACAAGTTCCTTATTCGTGTAGAAGGGTCCGAAATAAGATCATCCATGTGTAATACCATGTATGATCATAGTAGTACATACTAGACGACTCTAAACTGTCACATGACCCGCAGAGGTACATTTGTCTAAATGCCTTATAACCCGACCAACTCAATAAAGTACAATTGATAAGTTCTGACAAATGTTAACCCAGCTATCCAAGAGTATCTCCACTGAATGGATTCTTTAGTTTGGTTGGTAAAAAATGTATGCCACTCCTCCTCTCCAATTGACACATCCTAATATCTGAGGAGGCCCCCATGGTTCTGGATCTTGTTGCAGGCATGCACCGTATAGTCCCTTTGTGGGGGTCGATGGTAGAACTACTGAATTTCCCAAACTGGTAGCAATAAGTTTCAGACCCCGAAGAAATCATGCCCTCTTCTGCATACAGATAGTGACCGAAACACCTCAGCAAGAACCATGTGTACCATGGAGTAGCCCTGCAGCACAACAAATAGGTCCATACCTATCAGGAGAAAGTTGATGTTGATGGAATGGAAACTCATAGGGAAGACCACCACACCCAAAAAAGCCAACACAAAGACCTTTGGTCGTGTGCTTATCCATTGCCAGTAGATGCAAACAAATTCCTCATGATATTTATCAAAATTCTCAAGTCGACCAAATCTCCTGAAGATATAATCTAGCTTAGCCTTTCCATCTTCCATATTCCTTAGTGATGGAATGATGTGCAACCCCAAGAGCCTTAAAAATTCTCTCGTACTTATGGTCAATGGACATACCGATAACCTTCCATTGATGGATAGCTATGTGAATTTGATAAATTCCTCCAATGTAGGAGTGATTTCAAAATCCAAGAATTTGAAAGTCACTTTACTCTGGTCCCAAAATTCCATCAGTAGGGTAAGGAGAATTTTATTTGCTTGAATTCTCATGAGCGATAGCAACCCTTCTAGATGTCTTCTGATCTCAACTCTATGCACCCTACGGATATTCTGGCACTAGTTGTGTAGAATATATGGGGTGGAAATCACCATCTTAATGTCTAGGAGGTTCTGGTTAATGTTCATCTAGAGAAAAAAAAAGGTACGATAAATATGTTTATTTCAAATCCATCACGTGTTTTCATTTAGATTATTCAAATCAACTTTCACAAAAATATGTCGTCAGGTGTATAACCTTTGACAAAGGCTTCTTCCTAATAGTGAAGGCGATGCCTTGGACCATATCTCATAAGTTTAGGCAACATGACCTGTTTTCTAGAGTAAGAGTTTTCCCTAAATGCTTAAGAGTGGATTAAAGATTTATAAGAAGGCACACCTACTCTGAAGCTAAGGAATCCAAAAGAAGGATTAGGGGAGTGTGAGAGACTCCCAGAGTGAACAAGTGTGTTTAAGTATATGACCAAAGACTCAATAGAAAGTGTGAAGGACAATGCAAGAAAAGCAATAACAAATAGTGTTTCCTGTTAATTGGCCCATAAGATCCTATGAAGTGTCTTACAGTGTTGTCCAGCCACTTGGGGTTCTGCCTGTGCTCGTTAGGGATGGGTCGATGTAAATTTCAGGAAAATTGGCCCAAATCCTAGGGAAATGCCATAGATTTTGGGCTAATACCTACAAAAAACTATCAAAATTGTCTACTTCCTATTGCTTGGCCAATAAAATCCTACCGAGCATCTTGTTGTGCTGTCAGGTGACCTGGGTATCTTGCTGGACTCATTTTGGATGGGTTGATGTAAATTTTGGCAATGCTAGCATGAATACCTAAGTGGCGCCAAAACCCGTGGGCCAACACTCACGAAAAACTATCGAAATTGTCTTTTTCCTATTACTTGGCCCATAATATCCTATCAGGCATAATATGGCATTGCCAGGCCACCTGGGGCATTTTCTGGGCTCATTATGGATAGATCGGTGTACGTTTTTGACAAAGTTGTCCCCGATCCCCAAGCAGCTCCACAAACCATGGGAAAACACTCATGAAAGACTATCAAAATCGCCTATTTTCTGTTGCGTTGGCCATAAAATCCTACTAGGCATCCTACGATGCTGCCAAGCCACTTGGGGCTCTTTTCAAGTTCGTTACAGATGGGTTGATGTACTTTTTGTGAAAGTTGCACCAGATCACCGGGTATGCCACAAACTGTGGGCTAAAACCCATGAAAAACTGTCGAAATTGCCTATTACATGTTTCTCAGACCATAAAATCGTAACAGGTGTCCTATGGCACCGTTGGGTCATTTGGGGCATTTCTTGGCTCATTACGGATGGTAAAGCATATTGCTTTGAGAAAATTGGCCCAGATCGCTTGGCTGTGTCACAAACCATGGGCTGACCCATGAAAAATAACCAAAAATTGCCTGTTTCTAGTTGCTTAGCCTATAAAATCCTATCAGGCATCATGCGGCACCATTGGGCCACCTGGCACTCTTTTCGAGCTCGTTGTCGTTGGGTTGATATAATTTTTTGAGATAGTTGTCATAGATCTCCTAGCAACACCACAAACCGTAGGCTAACATCTCTAAGAAAACTATCAAAATTCCTAGTTTCATGTAACTTGGACCATAAAATCCTACTAGGCATCTTGTGGCACCACTGGACCACCTAGGGCTATTGTCGAGCTTGTGACGAATGGTTAGATGAAATGTTTCAGGAATGTTGTCTCGGAGCCCCAGATAGCGCCAGAAACCATGGAGTAGTACCTATAAAAAAATTACCAGAATCATTTTTTTCCTGTTGCTTTACCCATAAAATCCTACAAAGCCACCTGAGGCTCTTGTCAAATTCAGTGCGGACTGGTCGATGTAAGTTTTCAAGAAAGTTGGCTCAGATCCCAGGACAGTAACATGGCATAAGGGATAACACCTACAAAAAATTATTGAAATCGCCTGTTTCCTGTTGCTTGGCACATAAAATCCTACCAAGCATCCTGCAGCACCGTCGAGCTACCTAGGGCAGGCTCTTTCCGAGTTCATTACGGAGAGGTTGGTGTAATTACTTTGGAAAGTTGGCTCAGATCCCCGTGTAGCGCCATAAACCATGGGTTGACTCCCAATAAGTACTGCCGAAATCATTTCTTTCATGTTGCTTGGGCCAAAAAATCCTACCAAGCATCCCGCGATGCCACTAAGACACCTAGGCATTTTTCCAGGCTCGATACGACTAGGCTGATATAAGTTTTTGAGAAAGTTTTCTCGGATCCATGAGCAGCACCACAAATTGTTAGCTAACACCCATGAAAAACTATCGATATTGATTGTTCGCTATTGGTTGGGTTATAAAAACATACAAGGTGTCTTGCGGCATCGTCCAACCACCTAGGGCTCTTGGCGGGCTCATTACGAATTGGTCGGTGTAATTTTTTGATAAAGTTGTCCCGGATCACTAAGCAGCGCCACAAACTGTGAGCTAACACGCAAAAAAATTATTGAAATCACATGTTTTCTGTTGCTTGGCTCATAAAATCCTACCAGGCATCTTACAGTATTTCTAGGCCACTTGAGGCTCTGACGAAGCTCATTATGGATGGGTTGGTGTAATATTTTGAGAAAGTTGGCCTAGATCCCCACGCAGTGCCACAAACTATGGGCTGACACCTGCGAAATACTATTGAAATTACCTGTTTCCTATTGCTTGGCCCATAAAACCCTACCAGACGTCATGTGGCTCCATCGGGCCACCTGGAGTTCTTGCCAGGCCCATTACGAATAGGTCAGTATAATTTTTCTGTAAGGTTGGCCCAATCCCCAAGTATCTCCATAAATTGTAGGCTAACACCCACAAAAAAGTATCGAATTCACTTGTTTCTGATTGACCGATCCATAAAATTGTACTAGGCATCCTACAACACTGTCGACCCTTCAAGCTCTTGCCGGGATAGTTAAGAAAGGGTTGGAGTTTTTTGTTGGGATATTTTTCCTAAATCCTCGGGCAACAAAATAAAAAGTGGGCTAACACCCACAAAAAACTTCTAAAGTCGCCTGTTTACTGTTGCTTAACCTGTAAAATCCTACCAGGCATCCTGTGGTGCCGCCATGGCACTAAGGGATTTTCCCAAACTTGTTACAGATGGGTCAATGTGACATTTCAAGAAAGTTGGGCCTGATCCCCGGGCAATGCTACAAACCATGGGCTAATACCCAAGAAAATCTACCGAAATTGCCTTTTTCCATGTATTTGGCCCATAAAATTGTATCAGGTGTCCAACAGCCCTGTCGAGCCACCAAGGTCATTACAGATAGTTTAGGGTAATTTTTCAAAAAATTTGTCTTAGATCCCCGGGCAGCGCCACAAATCTTCGGCTTACAAGTATGAAAAACTATTGAAATTGTCTGTTTCTGTTGTTTGGCCCATAAAATCCTACCAGGTACCCTGCGATGCTGCCAGGCAACCTAAGGCTATTGTCAGGCTTGTTACGGACATGTCAGTATAATATTTTGGCAAAGTTATCCCATATCCCGGGAAGCGCCATAAATCATGGGCTAGCATCTGCAAAAAATTATAGAAATTGCTAGTTTTCTATTGCTTAATAAAATACTACAAGGCATTCTTTTGTACTATTAGGACACCTAGAGATCCTTTTGGTCTTGTCATAATTGGGTCAGTATAATTTTTTAGGAAATTTGTCTGGAATCCCCGCTTAGCGCCACAAACTCTGGGCTAACAACCACGAAAAACTAGTGAAATCATCAGCATCTTATTGTTTGGCCCATAAAATTCTACCAAGCATCATATGGAATTATCGAGCTACCTAGGTCTCTTGTTGGGCTCATTACAGATAGGTCAGTCTGATGTTTTGGGAATGGTGGCCTAAATCCTCGGGCAAAGCAACAAACAGTGGGTAAACACCCACGAAAACCTATCAAAATTGCCTGTGTCTTGTTCCTTGGCTTGTAAAATCCTACCATGCATTCTGCAGCACCACCAGGCCATATGGAGCTCTTGCTATATTCTTTACTGATTGGTTAGTTTATCTTTTCAGAAAAGTTGGTCCAGAAGGCCTAGTAACATCACAAACTGTGTGCAAACACCCACAAAAAAAACTACTGAAATTGTCTGGTTCCTATTGGTTGGCCCATAAAACCCTACTGGGCATCCTATGGCATCGTCGGGCCACTTGGGTGTCTTTGTCGGGTGTTAAGGATAGGGTCGGCATAATGTTTTGGGAAAGTTCTCCTGGACCCGTGGGCAGCACCAAAAATCATGGGCTAAACCCACGAAAACTGCTGCAATCCCCTGCTTCCTGTTGCTTCGTCCATAAAATCCTACCAGGCATCCTGTGGCACCACCTGGACACCTGACACACCTTCTGGTCACGTTGCATATGGGTCGATGTAATTATTTGAGAAAGTTGTCCTGGATCCCCTAGAAGCACCATGGGCTAACACACATGAAAAACTGCCAAAATCATATGTTTCTTGTTGCTTGGCCAATAAAATTCTACCAAGCATCCTATGGAGCCACTGGGCCACTTAGGCTTTTTCCAGGCTCGTTACAGATAGGTGATTATAGTTTTAAATGTTGGCCTATGAAACACCCCAAAGACTTCCCAAAAATGTGCCTCAGAAGTGCCTGAAATCATAACTTTAATATATCTCAAAATTCGTGTGTGATATCAAAAATCCGACTTCATATTCTTGTTTAGGAGTCAAATTGAGTGGAAAACGGGTCTAACCCTGATTTAAGAGAAAATGAATAGCAATTTCAATTTTCATAATTTTCCTTATCCATAATCAATCTGCAATAATGTCGCGACAGCTCACGCACAGTTGTCGCAGACATGTGTTAATTTTTCCTCTGCGATAGGTCTGCATCATGGACTAGATACAGACCTGTGTATTTTGTTGCCAGTGATTTTTATCTCGATCCAAGGCCTTTGGGTCTTGGGGCTAAGTGTTTCCATGCGTGGAAATGCCTATACTTAGCCTTATTTCACCCTTATATCATTTAAGACATTCCCAAATATTCACTCAAACACTTAGCCAATATTTCATTTCCTAAATTCAAGTCTCAAAACTCATCCGGATCTTAAGGTTCTCATTTAAGCTTCAAGTATCCATCTCTAATCTTCTTCAAGGTTTCTCCAAAGTTAAGGTATGTAAGTTTCATGGGTTCCTTTCACTCATGATACCTAATCTCTCTTTTAGCTAAAATAGCATGATTTAAAGTTGATTTACTCATGGGTCTTATCTATTATGAATTTCACTGCACACTACCTTGGGGTTTCATGAAATTATGGTTGTTTTAGCATGTTTTGAGCTATGAATCTAAGATCTATTGTGAGTTTTGATGAAGGGTATTGTTTTATGTTGCTTGGGGTGTTATCAAGTATCTATTGATGGTTTTACATTGAATTTTGTAGCATGATTTCACTCTTGAATTGCATGGTTATGCTTTAGTACTACACACCTAGCAAGTGCTTGATAAAATGTTCGGTTATGGTTATCATAAAGAATTGAAGGCCCAATGCATGTCTTTGGAGTTAAATGACTATATGATGATGAAATGAATGTATGTATATGATTTTCTTCTATGTAGTTTTACAATGTGACCATGCCCTATTGGGGGTTGCGTGTCGGATAACCATGTCGAGGGGTTTTTACCTTGATAACCATATCTAGGGGTTTGTACCTTGATAACCATGTCGGGGGTTTGTACCTAGATCACCAAGGGTGGTAGGGTGCTATGATCCACCAACCATGTTGGGGGGTTTGTACCTCGGTCACCAAGGGTGGTAGGGTGTAATGATCTACTAACCAATTGATGGGGTTGGTACCTCAATCACCAGGTGTGGTAGAGTACGACGATCCACCAATGTTATAGTGGTATCTTCTTACACATGTATTATGTTTTATATAAGCATGATTTACTACATATCATCCCACATGTATGTCATATTGTCATATGCTACTCATTGCCTATGCTTATGCATTTCGACTATGTTACTTATCTCTTGTTGTACAATATTCTACATACTTAGTACATTCAAATGTACTAATGCATACTCTATGCCCCATGTAGGAACCAAGTTTTCACTTGATCATCCTCTTCCACGCGACTGGTATGACTTCTCTCAAGCTCTTGGTGAGTCCATTTCAGGGATGATGTTTATGAGCTCATGCTATGCTTCAAGACTATCTTCTTTTATGTATATTTTGACTATGAGGGTGAGCCCTGTATCTTGTCTTGGCCCCCGCTCTTATATATATAGTAGAGGTGTTGTTGGACATGTCATGTATAATTCTGTGAGCTTTGACTCTTTCTCGACTCTTGATGCTTATGATATGAAAGTCATCCCTTAGCCCCGTTGTCCCTATTTCACTCTATTGTGGTTCTATTTTATTGCTTCTGTGACCAAGGATGTGTAATAATATGTTAAGAGGCTTGCTTGGGGTCCCTTCGGGTTGCCCTCACACCATGTCATGTCTAGGCCCTAGGCTTGGAGTGTGACAAACTTAGTATCAGAGCCCTAGATTGTTAGATCCTCGGAGTCCAACATACTGTGTCGATTAGTGTCTTGTTCATGGATGTGTTGTGCATCACAACTATGAGCTAGAGGCTATGAGGCATTCTAGGAAATGTTTCACTTCTTCATGATCTATGTCGTGCACCACAACTATGAGCTAGAGGCTATGAGGCATTCTAGGAAATGTTTCACTTCTTCATGATCTATGTCGTGCAATAGAGTTAGGTCCCCTAGGGCTTATTGCTAATCCCTAAACATTATATTTCAAGATATGTCTCAAGCTACTCAAGACGGTGAGGTATCAAATGGGGAGGTTCGTAATGCTCTATAGGTATTGGCAAAAGTGGTGACAAAATTGACAACTAACCTCATTAACAAGTGAGTACTCCCAAGACTTGAATGGGTAAGAGGAGAGGTAGCGAGGCCAAGAGGGCCAGTGTTGAAGGAAAGTTTCAAAGTCTCAATGATAGAGGTGATGCTATATGTCCAATATGTTGTAAGGTTCATAGTGGCCCATGTTTGAAGGGCATTAATGCTTGTTTCGATTGTGGCGAAGTGGGGCATAGGAGAAAGGATTGCCCCCACAAAGGCACTAAGAGTAAATAAGGTGATGGTGGGATTATTAATTCCAAGTGTCAAAGGTCTGGATGGCCATGCTTCCAGAAAACAATGCTTGATATAGGTGTAGTGAAGTGGGTCAGAAGCTTGTCGGTTGTCCATATGCTCAAAGGAGGTGTAAGGGTGGTCGACCTTTAGACCGAGGTGGTCATGTTGATCAAGAGGCTCAAGGAGGGGATGAGGCATCCGATGTTGTTACTAGTGTATTGAAATTTCCTTTTTCTTTGATGCATTTGCATTGATGGACCCGATGTGTGATGATGTTCACGTTCCAATAAGAAATCAGTTGTTGTCTGCTATTAACCTAACCGAGGTTAGGGTCGAATCCACAAGGAATATAGGGTTTGATTACAAGACTTCACCACTAATCATTTCTAGTATTTATGACTACAATCCCTAAATGGGTGGGGGGTTTGTGATTCAAGAACAAAAATAAAACTACCACTAACTATGATGGGAGGAAACACTCAATTTTGGGGACAACTTGGGAATTGTGTTCCCCATGGTTCGTCGACTTGATTACCCTAGATAACATAACTACAATTGGTGATTTGCATGAAGGACAGTGACTTAGGTTCTTCCAACCCTTTTGTGAAGGTGAAAGTTGAATTTCTCCGAGGCGCTTAGTCAGCAACCATGGAGTGCCAACTAAGCGTTACCTATTATCCCTATCACCCTCCCCTTGATCAGGCTTGGTTGATTAGACGAGAACACATCAATCAAATTTTGTCATCTATTTCCCTTTTCCTTTTCGTCACTACCTTGGTCAAGATCGTGATAATAGGTGGGGTTTGGTGTTGGCCACTACCAAACAACAATAAAATTGAAGGAAAACAGATAATACATGCAAAACCCCAATCATATAAATGCAAGAGACCTAGGCTATTTCAAGTCAACTATCCATGGTTTTCACAACCACAAGTTGTGCGTGCTTAACAACTTATGGCTAAGGCAAAAACATGAAAATACACATGATATACATAAATACGAGCTTTACCAAAATACCAATGAAGAAAATATGCACCACAAGTTGCAAACCCACAAGCTTGATTAATCAACAATGAGTACAAGGAAAGATTTGCAATCCCCAAAATGAGTTTTCCAAGAGAGAACAATAAACTACTCTAAAAAACTAAGAAAAGATTCAAAATGTAATTGTAGATTGTCTACTGGTCGAACTCCTTTTCAAAACCTAACTTAAACTATATATAGTATTTACAAAATAACTCTAGAATTTACACAGAAAAGGCAGCAGGTAGTTGATAAGTCTTGCAGTTATAATTCGTAGGATGACCTACGAGTTGTAGTCGGGGTCTCGTATCAGTTTCTTGGCATCTTGGACTAAACTGGTACGATCATTAGGTACGAGTCCTTGCTTGAACTAAGACTCATATGTTCCTCTCATAGTCTTAGTCCTTCAGGTTTTGGTCCAATATCTTGGCTCTCTGATTCTTGTTACGAGTCCACCTATATGAGTTGTGGTAATGCTTATGACTCGTATGATGGACTCGTAAGGGTGACCTCTACTTAGCAGATTTCTGAATTTTGGTCTCTGATTCTTGCTATGGTACCACCCTGTGACTCGTAAATGGTCTCGTAGGGCCTATACTTTAGTAGAGTCTGCAACTTTTCTACAAAATCATGCCAACCTAACTTTTCTGCAAGATTAATAAAAGAACACATCAAAACACTAAAAAGTCGCTTTAAGAATTTACAAAATCCCTTGTTTCAGGCACTAAATGTGTTGTATTTTGATGGCACTAAATATGTTGTATTTTGACGGCACTAAATGTACTATATTTTGACAGCACATCAACACCCTTAACTAAGAATTATTGCTTGTCCTCAGGTAACGAGTCACTCTACGCATACAAAGAGAAATACATAGCAGCTATACTAATGACATTTATATTAACTCTTCTGATATAGGCACCCAACTTCTATTTTCAAAATAGGGTTGCAAAGTTATTGAGCAAACAATGACATAATGAGATACCTAGCAATCCAACTATGACAAGCTAAGGAGCATCAACCGTCCACAATCGTATAGTCATATGGTACTCAAGTAGTGCAAATTCCCTCACTAGAAAAAAGTCCCTCATACTCACTCAAAAACATTTAAAATTCAGGGACTGAGGAAGCATTCTCACTCTCATAATTGAAATTCAATGCATACTGACTAACACCATAGGCTTGCCTCTATACTCATCTTCTGGCTTGGTGATAAAGTGGAGTTAGATCACTTTAGGACTTATAGGCTTGTAACATAGGTTCAGGGTGCTTTGGTTTGGTATTTTGGGCAAATAGTGACTAAAAGCTATCCTTGAACCATGTTTACCAACACTTTTTGCTTTCGTAATCCAAGCCTTTTTACTCACTCTTCCCTTATTCTCCTGTTTTGAACTTTTCTCGAGTGCTTCCTTTCTCTTTTTCAGCTGTACCTCAATTTCAGACTCATTTTTGCTATTTTTTCTCAACTCAAGGCACGTTTCTTTTCTTTTTCTTCACTTGGTTCATGCCTTTTCATTTCTTTCTTGATTTCCCAACTAACCATCTTATTATTATTACTTTACCACAGTAAAGGCCACCTCAACTTAGGATTTCAGCCTCAGGTGAAGTACACAATATCTATGCCTCAAACCAAGGATTCACTCACTCATCTGGTGGGTCATTTAGGCTAAAAGTGGGTTCACTCAAAGAACAAAGGCCTAAGATCCTTTCTATATCTACCACTTCACCAAACCAATTTTAGAGTAACAAGGCAAGTTCTAAATCCATACAAGATGCATGAATGCAGCAAAATAAGCTCACAACACACATGGCAATTACATCCACAATCAAGTATAGACTCACAGGTCATGCTTTTAATCTCAGCTTACCTTTACAATATTAGAACAAACATTGCCAGATAGTCAACAATGTATGAATGCATTAATAATCACAACCTCAAAAATTTTTGAGGGTACCCAATTTTTCATTAAAACACTAAAAGCAAATCTAAAAATTATGTATATTCCAATAGATAACATATAAATTTACCCATTATCTACACTACCTAAACATGCCGGTTCAATAGAAAAGTAAACATCCACAAGGAAAAAAGAATCATGACAAGAAAACATTGGGATTACAAATAGGGGAAATTATGAACTTGAGGCTACGCAGACTTCACCCTAATCTATAACTTCCCACACCCTGCCAAAATAGGATACTTTGTTCTCAAAGTAAAGACAAGAACAAAAACAAAACATGATAATATAGAAATATATACGTACATCCATTAAAAACCAAAAATTAACATCCAAAATATAAGTAAAAATAACATCCAAAATAAGAATATTTAAACACAATCAAAAACCAACATAATAAAAAGATTGTCAAAAAAAGGAACAAAGTATCCAACATGACAAAATGAGAACTGTGGTCAAAAGAAGTAAAACATCATGGTGCTCAAGCACCAGTCTCAGGCTGATCTATGGGGTCCTAGGGTAGCCTCTCCTCTGAAGCAGTACTGGAAGTACCCTCTCCAAGTGGGGTGTGATGTGCTCGCTCTCTCTGAATAGCCACCAAAAAGCGACTCCTGTACCACCTCCTTAGGTATGAGCTCCTCCTCCTATCTCGACTTCTTCGGGGTCGGCTCTAGGTCATTATTCTAATCAAGGGGGCCTCTTCCCACGGGTGTCCGGATGGTTGGTGAGCCAATCAAATGCCTCATCATCTACCCGTGCTACCTCTTGAGTTGGAACAGGGACTACCAATATCTATAATAAGTCATCCTTAAATTTGGCCAACTCCTCAGTAACTACGCTCGCGTCAGCTGGCCTAGCTCTCTCAAGCCTCTTGTGGACTCTAGTCTTAAATGCATCGACCCGGGCATCGACCGCTTGGACTCTCTCATCAACTAAATCTCAGGCAAATGACCTCATCCTCTCTTTAGAGTAACGAATAGTCTAATCAATCAATGGTCGTACTCATATTGATAACTCCCTTAGCCTGGCCTCTGCTACAACTACCGTGCGCAACAAAGCCTGAAATGCAACAGAAGAGAAAAGAGGTTCAACCTGTAAGGAAGATATTACTGGTGTTGGAGTACTGGAGGATCATGTAGACTCAATCTCGACCGCTGGGGTAGGCTCTGCAATAGCCAAAGTAGGCCAGTAGTAGCTGGAGGTAAACCTGGAACTTGAGGCTCTACCGAAAATGGCTTTGGGATAGTTGGAGGAGCTGCTCGTGGTAAGGCCATCGAATTCTCATCAGCCTTTATTAGGTTGGGATCCATAGTGCATGTGGCCTCTACATGAGGGTCCCGGTAGGGATCGATAGGAACACCTGCTGCACTGTATAGTCAATGGATCAGAACTGGAAATGGCAGTGAGGTGTTCATCTGAGCTGCAGCCTCGTGAATCTGCTTCGACATTATCCAGGCCCAATCTATATATGTCTCTCTCGACGGTGATCACATTATCCATGAAGGTTAGCCTAATACGGCAACGAATAATGGACCACCAAAACTTGGCTCAGAATGAGAAGTTTGCTTTAACTATAGGATCTGCGTGGTTTGTGACCCATATCAGCTCGACATCCTCCTCACAGATTTGACTAGCTATCCACCGTAGCAACTCTATCCTGGCCCCAATGACCTTCTCAGTCACAACTCTCCTCATTTTATCAATACAGCTATCATACTCTGCGGTAGACTAAGGCATCTATAAGTGGGCTCAAGATACACTAATCGGATCGTCTCCTCTGAGATACCAACTTTCCTCCCAAGGACTATCACCAACCGTAGCCTCGGCTGCTTAATAGGCATTTTGTTCTTCGTCAACCCTCGGTGGAGTGTAGCAAGGTACACCGCATAGAACTCACGGAATATGTAAGGGGCATATTTGCCCAGCTGCTGTGTGGTCTACTATAGTCCATGCTCATCCAACCCAGCATCCAATCTGGGTACTCTATCTAAGCCTAAGGCATTCAACTAAGACTCCTCATGAAATTGGCGGACCAACTTGCCTTGCTCCTTAGGTTCCCACCCCTGGTCGTATATTTCTTTCATCCCCGGGACACACCATTTGCAGTCGGCTAGGGGTTGGGTACTTCCTCCTGATAGGTCTAAGAGGTGCTCTCGAAATTTGATTCGGAGCTAGAGTATAAGGAAGTCATCTGTCGCAAGCTGCTATCTGACCTATCCCCGTTACCCTATTGTTCCTCCTCTTAAGACTAGGAGGAACTACTAACTTCCATGGGCATCTGTGCTGCAAGTGCTCGGGTCTGGGGTCTGTTTGCCTCAGGGTCTACCCTGACTATGTTGACTTCCATAGAGCCCTAAGATTACTCAGTCCTGGATGACTCATCCACCAATCTCCTTTGAAAGGTTTGGATTGCTTGCTTTTCTTTAGGGGGCATTGTATCTGCAAACCAACCAAATAGTAACATATAAGTTCAAGATGTTTGATCCATTAAAAAACATAATAAGGAACAAGAAACAAAAATAATTAAAAAGTAAACATTCACTGTTGCAACTGCAGGTTTGCAGATTCGAGTGCAGTTATGACTCATAAGGTGACCTACGAGTCGTATACTACCCTTATAGAACTAGTATGCCTTCAAAAATGCTTTCTGATCCCAGATATGAGACATAGTTACAACTCGTAGGGTGACCTATGAGTTGTAGTCTAGGCTCATAATCAGAAACATTGTTCAGAACTCAAATACGCTTACGAGACTCTCACTATGAGTCATAATAGGAACTATGAGTCATATGTGAGTCTCATATGAGAAGCTTGAAGGAACTACCAGTGGCTACTGCTTACTACGAGGGACCCTTACGACTTGTAGAGGAACCTACGAGTCATAGGAATGCCTTGTAGTAGGGAATAGAAGGCATCAGTGGTGACTAACATTTTCCCACAACAGAGCAACAAATCAAACCACACAATCCATAATCTTGGGGCACAACATCATCAAATACTCGACATATAATCAATTCAATGCAATCATCAGGAGTTCAAGATAACCATCATCCCTAACATTTCAATCCAGTTCCACACTACGTCAAGCATAACAAAAGAAATACACATTTAAAAATCGTTCTTGACATCTATAAACATTCCGTAGGAATGTAATTCCCATACATATCAATTCAATCAAATCCCAAAGGTTAAGACATGTAAAACACACTCCCACTTCTTAAATTCCAATTTTTGACAATAAGTTAGACCATGAGTGGGCAACAATCACACAATTCATCCCATGAATAAAAAATTTTGCATTCACAAGCATTCACTCAAGAATTTCAACAAAATTTGATTCACAACTCATTTCTTCAAAGCACCAAACCCTAGGTTACTTGTCTAGTTCAATAATCACTCTATAGCATGATTTAAAATGATTAAACAAAGCACACACTCATATAGAGAACAAACTCACCACGAAAGATTTCAAAACTTAACCATGGAGCTTACCGATCAATTGGAGAAGTAAATCAAAGCAAAGGAAATGCAAAACCACGTTGGAAACCCTCAAAATAGTGCCTTCACCAGAATCTTCACCAGAAAATGATGTAGGTAGCCGGGATTTTGATCGAAAAAATGACGTGGGTGATGGAATGGGGTTTTTCATCGCTTAGGGTTTTGAAAAATGAATTTGGGGGGTCAAATTTTTCATTGACCCCCTTTTAAATGAAACTGGGTCAGATTTTACAAATCTGCAGATCGGGGCTACGAGACCCCGACTATGAGTTATAGGTTGTCCTACCGCTCGTAAGTCCCGATCTTGTAGCAGACCCAACACTTATTAAAATTTAAGAATTATACCTAGTCAGTATGAACTCCTCTTACGACTTGTAGATGACTCTACGAATCATAAGGTTGGCTCCTATTGTATGTGCCAACTTTTAATACTCACTGATTCCCTCTACGATGCATGACTATGAGTCATAGTAAGGACTAAGACTCGTAGGCCTGATCGTAGAAGCTGCTCCAAGTGCCATTTTTCAGATCTTCAGTTCTTCAATTTTAACCTACAAACCAAATCTCAAAACACAACAATTCCCAAAATATTACAACTGTGCAATGTCTTTCAATCCAAAAAATAAACTCACACCATTTACTTAAGAATCTTGAAAATCGAAAATAATTAAAACAAATAAAAAAGTATAAAAAATGCTTGGGTTACCTCCCAAGAAGCACCCTGTTTGAGGTTGTGTCTCAACTTTGTCTCCGTCCTTCATCAACTATCATCGAGGGTCCATACCTCACTTTTATACTCATCTGGGTGTTTCATGGATTGGCGAATATCAATCATGACCTCTACATCATTAACCTTACACTGCAGTTAACCTGAATCCATATCCACTAGGGCTATTCCAGTAGCCAGAATGGGTCTCCCCAAAATGTTGGGCACCTCAAAATCAACTTCGCAGTCAAGAATCACAAAATCCGCTAGAAAGATGAGTTTATCAACTTTAAAAAGCACATATAAAAGGATTCCCTCTGGTTTTATAATGGTTTGATCTACCATAACAACCTCATTCTTGTCGGGGTAGGAGTATCAAGGCCAAGCTTTTGGAATAAAGCAAGAGACGTTAGATTGATGCTTGCTCCTAAGTCACACAATGCTCATGCGAACTCATCGCCAATGGTACATAGGGGTGAATGCACCAAGATCCTCTCGCTTTTGAGCAACGCATTTGTTCATAATCACACTACATTGTTGGAGTTCTTGCGAGAATTCTTGGCTCAAAGTGCATTTCTTGGTGTCCAAATCCTTCATATATTTGGCATACCCGGGCATTTTCTCTAAGGCCTCTAGAAGGGGAATGTTGATGGAGAGTTGCTTCAACAAGGAGAGAAAGTATTTGAATTTATCCTCCTCTTCTTTTTTCTTAAGCCTTTTAGGGAAAGGAGGTGGAGGTTTGGGAATTGATTTCAATTTCTCTTGCTCCCTTGTCTCTTCTTATTGCATCCCAATAACCTTCAAATGTTCTCCCTCAACCACAACTTCACCCCCAAGACCCTTCTCCTTAATTTCATCCACAATTACTGGCATAGGGGGATCTACGGTGCTCTTGCCACATCTAGTCATCACCGCCATGCAATGCCCTTTGTTCTTTGGATTTTGAACTGTATTGCTTGGTAGGATGCCTTTTTGGTGTTGGTTTAATTATGAAAAACTTACCCAAATTGTTGATCTAGTTGCTTAATAGCCACCAAGTGAGACTCTATTTTTTGGTCAATACTTGAAATATATGTTTTCATTCCCTTTAAAGTCTCATCTTGATGGTCAGCTCGATTCAACAACTTTTGAAACATTTCTTCAACCCTGGAGTTGTTTGATCTGGCATCACAATTGTGTGGTGGCACATAAGGACAATTCTTGTAGCCCTCTCTTCTCCCCCACTATGTGTCTTACACTCTCTCTCACTCTCATAGTATTCAACCCGATTGTCTCTATATATCCCATCATGGTTGAAGTTCCGAAATTGATTCCCGAAACCTTGCCTCCAATAGTCTGAATTGGACCCTTGGGGGTTGTTCCAAAAACTCGCTGCTTAGTTGCTAACAAAACATGCATCCTTATAAAAGAATGGATAATCATAAATAGGAGCCTTCGGAGATTGGTGGGTGACTGCTTTGACACTTGCCTGATTTTGCTTTAAAACCAAGTCCATACTTGTACGAAACTGAGCAAGTTGTTCCATGATCTCTTCGTTCACCTTTGCTTGCTCATTACTGGTGTTAACCACACAAGAAGGTTTCATCACACATCACTCTCATTGACCCCATGCTCTATTCATTTTGACCACTTGTTCCGTCCTTGCGGCTATCAATGCAAAAGGTTGGTCTAGGAACATACCTCCCATAATAGTATCGGCACAAGCTTCACTATTCTCGTTAAGTTCCCAATAGAAAATCTCAACCAAGGCATCATCAATAATCTTGTGATCAGGGACCATCCTCAAGTATTTAATAAACGTCTCCCATGTTGTGCTAATAGAATCACCAAGAAGTCGCTCAAAGTTGTTGATTTAGTCCTTTAGCTTCAACTTCTTCGATCTTGGGAAATATCTTTTAAGGAATACTCTCTGAAGTTTAGCGCAACTTGTGATAGTACTCGGAGGAAGCTCAGACAACCATACAGCTGCATTAACAATCAATGATAGTGGAAACACTCTCAAACCAACAGTATCAAGAGATAGTTTTTGTGTCCCCATGACACTCTTGCAAATAAACACCACATTTGGAAGATGATGATGGGGATCCTCCGAAGGTAGCCCTGTGAATAATCTGTGGTTTAGGAGCATTTGGAGCAATCCACTCGAAACTTAGTATTTGCAGATAATGGAGGCAGTACTATAACACCGGAAACATCTATAGCTATTGGGTTCAATCTATATTGATTCCATCCATAGCCGTTTTCATTGAAATCCCTGAGATGTGGCCTATTACCCCTGTATGGTTGATTTTCTCCTCTCTTCCCATATTCTCATTCATATTCATATCCTCCCCAACCTCGATATCTTCATTCACTTGAGTCATTCTTCTTGGTAGTCGATGGATCTCCAAATTAAGTGGAGCTAAGGGATTGGCTTGGCTCCTTTTATTGGGCATACAACCTAGTATACCCTACGAATAAAATCGAACAACAAAAACAAAAACAATACTAAAGTACAAGAGACTATAGAAATCAGCAATAGAAATAACTAATAGTGAAATCAAATCAAAACCTAGTTATATTCCTCGACAATGGCACCATAATTTCTGATGATGTTCATTCTCCAATAAGAAAGCATTCGTTATCAACAATTAACCTGTCACGTCCAAAATCTGTTAAGTCGGACTAACACCCATTGCCGATAAGGCCCGGGAGAACCAACCTGTGTCTATGTGCTTTCTATACATATTATAAGGGATTCCTACGTTCAATGTGTCTTTGAGAAAGAAAACAGTGATAACAAGCCAAAAGGAGATACATATGGCTAGGCCGTTGGGGCCACGGTGTTTAAAGTACGATACATGACCACACTTTAATTTACATAGTCTACAAAGCCTCTAGATAAAGAAAAGTATCTGATAAGGGTCGATACAGGCCCCGCCTCGACTAACTATACAATACAAAAATATAAGCTCTAGACACACAAAGCTCTGAAGCAACCTAGAGCTTGGTAACAGTAGTTGGATATCCTGTACTCCTATTGGGAAAGCTACTGACACTTGTACCTGCAGCATGAAATGCACATCCCCCATAAAGAACGTCAGTACGGGGTAATGTACTGAATATGTAAGGCTGGAAACACTTTATGTGAAGTAACAAATCAAATGAAAATATGCACTGGTGTAGGATAAGAGACCACCCTTAGTTATATTATGGGATCATGTATTTCATATTCTTTTTATTACTTTACGTTTATTGTATAATCTGTGCACAATAAGAAATACAAATGACCAGCTGATCAGTGGTAAATCTATATCAGGATTGGCCCTGACTAGGCTTTTCCTTTAACCCCTTGGGCTAACACCCATGATAGGATCGACCCTGGCTAGGTGATTCTTCCACCCCTCGGGTTACCACCAATCAACAAGCAATATACTTTATCTTTCAATTACTTTTGGGGTAATTCTTTTAGTGGTCACAATATTGGAGCTGTAGGACTATAGTTGTAGCATGTAACATGTAGATAATCATACAAGACAAGATGACAACAAAAAGAGTATGTTACACAAATAATGAAATGTGTACGAGATGAAATAACTGGTGAACTTTATTTAGCAACAAGAACCCATGTAACTTGGTATCCACATATGTATGCAGATTTGAAGGTGACTATGTATGGGAGCATATGAACATATGAAAGTGTGGAGACACGGTTAGTAGTTGTGTCAGAGTTGGTAAGTGCCTTTATGTGCCAAGGAGGGATCTATATTTCATGCCTAATAATATGAACTCAAGTAGCCTTACATACGTCATTGTACGACCTCACTATTACCTCAAGATAACCTTCCCTTCCTCCAAATATTTACCTACTACATAGTAGGTGATAAAACTAGCATTAGCAGCCAATAAATACATCTTGGCAGCCCAATCTCATAAAAAAAACACACGGGCAGCAAGCGGATAATTATAAACCCGAGCGTATTCTTTCAACCTTTTCGTCCTTAATCATATTTTCTAATACACATTTTCATATGCGTATCATGTGCAGCCTGTTTTAGTTCCATAACAGTCCTACAACATCCCACAAGGCACAATGCATAATAATTCTACATAACATACAAATGGGAAGCATAACGTTATATCCCTTTGCTACATTTTGACGTCGACAATTCCAAACCTGTTCCAACTTTAACTAAATAGTCCCCACCATGTATACATATAAAATCAGTCCTAAAACAGTTCAAATTAGTCTTCAAAATAGCTAGAGGATATGAGACCATAGTCCTCAATCAATTAATCCACAAGTTCCTATTACGAGCACAATTACGATATCACACAAGAACTCAGTTTCACGGACTGTAAAAATGGTGCAGTAGCCTTTATACATCATTACAGAACCAATACTCATTAATAACAGTAGCATAACTGCATAACAAATCCAACTGAAAATAGAAAATCTTCCAAATAAAGAAGAACAATGTAAAACAACTTTTGGAACACATGCTGTTCAACAATTTTTGCAAGCATAACTAGCATATATTTCTTGTTTATCATGGGATAAGTATAACAAATACATGGATATTTCCACTTACCTTAGCTTTCAAGATTCATATTACCTTCAAGAACCCTAGAGGGTTGTATTGGCTGCCTTGTGAAGTGAAGTAAAGAGAAAACAAGACTCTTTGGGAAAGCTGAAAAAGTTCAACTGAAATGACTTAAGGGGCTGTTTTTGAGCCCTTTTAAAGGATATCTTTGGCCGACTTTCTCTTGAACTTTTGACCACATATTAGTACATGTTAAAAAGCTTGTGATGCAGCAGCTTGGCCCTCACACTTCGACCTAAATGGGTCTCAAAGTTGATAGGCCTTGGCTGCCCATTTGTCCTAATTCCTTTTCATTTAGTTTGGGCCCAATTAGTCAAGTGTGTCGTGATGTACCTAGTCCTTTTGATATCCTTCTTGGGCTGAAAATATAGTCCATTTATGATGCTAAAACATGGGCTAAAGTTACACCCTTAACAAGGACTTTATTCATAATCGGACTTGGACAAATTCGACGTCGATCCTCGTCTCCGTTTAGCTAGCAATTTAAGCTAAGCAAGTAGGTGACTCACCTGCTAGCTTCCTAAGTCCTACAAACACCTCAATTCTCTCACTTTGTTTAGGGATGTGATCTCCTGAATTTCACATAAAAATTATTTATACTTGACCCTCTTCAGTGTTAGACATACATATCGCCCTCTAATTTGAGATTCAAGCACTTTTTATAAATGGGCTCTAATTTGACCAAACCATATCATGCTTTATTTGCGTAGTAATAGTATTGTAAGATGTGGGGTGTTACATACTCCAACCCTTAGGAACATTCGTCCTCGAATGTTAGCATAATTGGATAGCTTAACCAAGTTTAAATCTTTACTTACACAAACCTTTGACAACACACGTAGTATTCAATCATACATACCTATTAGTATCCCAATTTTGCATGTTGGTTTCCTCTTTAGCTTCAAATAAGTAAGTTTATTTTAATTTTATTGCGTCCTCGGCCTCCAATGTCATTTCTTCTGCTTGCTGTTTCCTCCAAAGTACCTTCACTGAAGCTATTTCTTTATTCCTCAGCTTCTTAACTGGATGATCTAGAATAGCAACAGGTACCTCTTCATAGTTGAGATCTCCTGTAACCTGTACATCCTCAATGGGAGTGATATAGGATGGGTCACCTATGCACTTTCGAAGCATTGAGACATGAAAAACTGGATGAACCATTGAAAGCTCTTGGGGTAGCTCTAGTTCATATGCAACCTGCCCGAACCTCTTAATAATCTGATATGGCCCTATGTAACTTGGGCTCAGTTTTTCTTTCTTAACAAATCTCATAACCCCTTTCATTGGAGACACTTTTAAAAATACCCAATCCCCTACTGAGAATTCTAGTCCACTCTTTCTAGAGTCCACATATGATTTGTGACGACTTTGGGCTGTTTCTAGCCGCTGTTGTATTCCCTTAACTTTTTCCATGGTTTGTTATACTAGATCTAGCCCAAGTAAGGTGATTTCACCCACTTCAAACCATCCAATTGGCGACCTACATTTCCTCCCATAAAAAGCTTCATAAGATGCCATCTTGATACTCGCGTGGTAGCTATTATTATAGGTAAATTCAATAAGTGGTAAATGGTCCACCCGACTACCTTTAAGGTCCAATGCACAAGCTCGTAACATATCTTCAAGTGTTTGAATGGTGTATTCTGCTTGACCGTTTGTTTGAGGGTGGAAGGCTATAATCAAATTCACTTGTGTCCCTAAACTCCTTTGGAAGGACTTCCAAAACTTTGCTTTGAATTGAGCTCCTCGGTCAGATATAATGGGGATTGGGATTCCATGTAGCCTGACTATCTCTTTGAGGTATAGCTTGGCATACTCTTCAGCTATATAATCACTCCTGACTGGCAAGAAGTGTGTTGACATTGTGAGTCTGCCAACTATTACCCATATGGAGTCAAACTTCTGACAAAAACGAGGCAACCCGCTAACAAAATCCATATTGATCATATCCCATTTCCATTTTGGAAGCTTTATACAAAGCATATAACCTCCCCACTTTTGATGTTTTATTTTCACTTGTTAGTAATTTGGAAATTGAGCCACAAATTCTGCAAGGTCCTTTTTCATGCCACCCCACCAAAATATTCCCTTCAGGTCATGGTGCATCTTAGTTAATCATGGATGGAAGGAATATCAGCAATGATGGGCTTCTTCCATTATCCTCTTTCTTTATCTATTAATATCAGGCACATCTAATCTATTTTAGTAGTAAAGTACTCCATTTTGTGTAAGGTCAAAGCCCTTTATTGTACCCTGACTTACCTTTTCCTTAAGCTGTCGTAGAACAGGATCCTCGAACTATTTTTCTTTCACCTCCATTACTAATGAAGACGTTAATGTATTATGTACAATAACCCCTTTCTTTGAAGTTTCAAGAAGGCTAACTCCCAAATTAACTAGTTGTCGTAGATCCTTAGCCACCCCTTGACTTATCATGGCCTATTCACCGGTATTCATGATTTCCTTACGACTTAGAGCAACGGCTACCACATTTGCTTTCCTCGGCTGGTAAAGTATATCAACGTAATAATCCTTTATTAGCTCTAGTCATCTCCGTTGTCTTAAGTTTAGGTCTTTCTACTTAAACATGCATTGCAGGCTCTTATGATTAGTATATATGTCAACATGAACCCCATACAAATAGTGGCACCATATTTTCAGAGCAAAAACAACCGCTGCTAGCTCAAGATCATGTGTTGGATAGTTTTTCTCATGTGTCCATAGCTGTCTAGATGCATAAGCAATTACCCTACCATGTTGGTGTCAGTACACACCCTAAGCCAACTCTTGAAACATGTAATAGACAACATACCCCTCGGTGCCTTCTAGAAGTACTAGCACAGGTGTAGAAGTTAGCTTATGTTTAAGCTCCAGGAAGCCCCTTTCACATGTATCATTCCATTGGAACTTGGTTGCTTTATGTGTCAAGTTTGTTAGAGGTGAAGAAATGGAAGAAAACCTTTCAACAAACCTTCTTAATAACCTTCCAACCCTAGAAAGCTCCGAACTTCCGTGGATGTCATTGGCCTTGGCCATAGCCTCTATCTTTTGTGAATCAACCCTTATTCCCTCATAGAACATAATATGACCCAAGAATGCCACTAAATTTAGCCAAAATCCACATTTAGAAAATTTGGAATACAATTGTCTATCTCGGAGAACCTGTAACACTTGTCGTAAGTAATTTGTGTGGTCCTCTTTTGATCTTGAATATACCAAAATGTCATCTGTAAATAATATCATGAACACATCCAAGAATGGCTTGAATACCCTATTAATCAGATCCATAAAAACTACTGGTGTATTCGTTAGCCCAAATGACATAACAAGAAATTCAAAGTGACCATAGCATGTTCTGAAAGCAGTCTTAGGTATATCTT
>JAOTQR010089454.1:0-33648 GCA_025774065.1 Solanum ossicruentum
AAGCATGTTAAATTGAGAAAATATAATAGTAATTGTGTTAATATCCCCTATAGGAGGCCCCACTTAAGAGGTGCATTATATACATTATCCCTAATGCACAAAATGAAAACAAAATAGAACATAAAGGGTCAAAAAACATACTTGGGCGCCTAAGTGCCAGTCTCCACGTTGCGATGCCTCCCAAGATGTGCCTGAATTATTGTCGCAACACGATATAAACAAATTAGTTACTTAAAATTCACCAATTACCTAGACATCACTCTTTAAGTCATCTATATGATTCATGGACTAACAAATATCAAAGACAACTTCTTCGTCATTCAATCTAAACCTAAGTTGACCAGCTTCCATAATCACTCACGCTCGTCCAGTGGCTAGGAATAGTCTTCCCAATATGATTATGACATTGAAGTCAACTTCCTAATCTAGGATCACAAAGTCTGCATGGAATATGAAATTCTCGACTTTGACCAGCATACGATATAATATCCCTACATGCTTCTCCACCGTGTGAACCACCATTAGTAAGCGCATGGTAGTTGGAGGAGGGGCTCCCATTCCAAGCTTCTTATAGATTGCAAGGGGCATCAGATTGATACTAGCACATAGATCAGATAATGCCCTTGGGAACTCTACAACTCCAATAGTGTAGGGCATGGTAGAAGCACCTGGATCTTCACGTTTCTGAACTAAGGACCTCGTGGCAATAGTACTGCAATGTTGAAGCTCTTAAGAGTGCTTTTGACTCATAACGTGCTTTTTGGTGAATAAGTCCTTAATGCACTGCGCATACCCTAGCTTTTTCTCCAATGCCTCGATAATAGTGATGTTGATAGAGAGCTGCTTAAGCCTGGAGGGAAAGTGAATGAATTTACCTTTCTCCTCCCTCTTTTTGATTCTCTGAGAGAAGGGAAGAAGAGCCTATGAATGGGCTTAAACCTCAATGGTGCATTAGCAGCTTCACTCACCCTATCCTTGCGAGGATCATCTCTTTTATCCGCATACTTTGCCGCAACCGTCTCCTCTCGAACACCTTCAACATCAACTAGCATGGGAGGATCAATAGTGCTCTTGCCACTTTGAGTAGTAATCTCTATGAACTTCCCTTCATTTTTAAGATTTTGCATTGTATTGCAAGGAAGTATACCCCTTTGATGCTGATTAAGCTGAGTTGACACTTGGCCAATCTCTTGTTCAAACTAATTAATAGCCACAGAGTGAGACTCTGTTTTATGATTAATACTTGAAATCTCCGATTTTATGCCCCTTAGAGTCTCATCCAGTGTCTCAGGCTTCTTCTATAGGCGATCAAACACCTTCTCAATTCTGGAATTGCTTGCACCTGCGTCACGATTTTGTGGTGGCACATAAGGAAAATTTTTGAAGCCTTCTCTATGACCCCAATCTGCATCTAGACCTATGTTCCTATCATAATAACCTTTGCAGTTGTCCCTGTAAGCTCGATCTCTACCAATGTTCTGACCTTGGTTCCTTGACCTTGCCACCAAGTAGTCCTAATTTGACCGTTAGGCGTTAGTCCAAAAACCCCCTATATGATCAGCTGCAAAACATTTATCCTCTTCATAGTATGGCTCCTCATACATGGGTGCACGTGGAGGTTGATGAGCCAATGTAATCACTCTCTCTTGGCTCTGTTTCATCATCACCTCCATACCTGTGAGAATCTTAGAAAGCTGCTGCATGATTTCCTCATTAATTCAAGCTTGCTCTGGACCCACACTAACAACACATGAACTCTTTATAGAAGCTCTATCACGCTGCCCCTATGCACGATTTATGTTGACCACTCTTTCCATTAGCTCTACAATCCATACTAATAGTTGATATAGAAATATGCCTCGCATGATAATATCATCACAGGTCTGATTTTTCTCATCATATGGATGGTAGAAGATCTCCACTAAGGCGTCATCAACTATTTTTTGGCTAGGGATGCTCCTCAGACATTTTGTAAACCACTCCCAAGTTGTGCTTACCAAATCACAAGGAATCTACTCAAAGTTGTTGATCTAGTCTTTCAACATGAGTTTCTTCTATCTAGGAAAGTACCTCTCCAAAAAGGCCTTTGCAAGTATGCCAACTGGTGATTGAACTGGGAGCATAGATAGCCATAATGCATTATTGCCTATAAGAAACAATGGGAAGACCCGGAGTCCCACAAAATCCATAGACAAATTCTGTGTTCCCATCAAACTCGTACAAAAACATGCCACATTATGTAGGTGGCTATGTGGATACTCTAATGGTGAGCCCCCAAATAGCCCACTATTTGGCAACATCTAAAGTAACCCACTAGAGTCTTTAAACTTTGCGTGTGCCGGTAGTGGTGGAAACACAATAGCTCTAGTCACCTCCATAGACATTGGATTCAGACTTACTTATTCCACTTGTAACCAATGGTGTTGAAATCCTGAGGCTGTGGAGTGTCCTCTGGAGGAGGTTGGTTCTCATTCCCAGCATCTTTGTAATTATTCTGATTTGGAGCTGCATTGGCCATATTGTTGGCATTGTCTTGAGCTATCCTTTTTATCATTCTATAGATCTTTGGATCAAATAGAGTTAAGGGATTTTCTTGACTCTGAGAGTTGGGCATAAACTACACCTACACCCTAGAAAAGAACAAAAAGAAAAAACAAAAGTAAAATAACAGAACTAAGGATTAACAATTGAATTACTAATGAAATCACTAAGTCAGGCTGTATTCCATGGAAACAAAACCAAAATTTTGAGGTCGCCCAAATTATACCGCTTTTTAAGAGGATAAAGCGGTCGCTGTCAAGATAAAGAACCCAACAAAGGTAAGGATCGATCCCCCAAGCTTGCCTGGAGACTTAAGAAAATTCACCAATATGCAATTTGAGTAATTAAACAACTCAATTCCGTAAAGGGGCATTGGCAATAATCAATGAGAAAATAAAACAAACTAATTATCGCGAGAGAAAATCAATAATGGATAGCAACTACGGTATTGCATTCCTCATGATTTCCCAACTTAGTATCACTGATTAACCTAATTCTTTTCTAGTGCATAACATACGTGATCGTAATTTATGTTCACCAAGCCCTTTGGTGAGAGGTGAACTTCACTGTGCGACTTGTCCCATCTCCATTCTGTGCATTACTAACCATTACCTATTAGTGCTAGTACAACCTCCCTTTGGACAAGCTAGGTTGATTAGACTAGAACACATCAATCTAATCCTATTAGTTAATATTTTTTGTTATTCATTACTACCTTGGTCCAGTCAGTAAAATCAGGCAAGTTCTAATGTTGGCCACTAACAGAAAAAAAGCAAAACACAGAGAATTAATTAATACATGCATATACACTTTACAACAATCACACGTTATCAAGTTTTACTTTGTTTGTTCTTCATGGTTCCCACAACTCTATTTGTCGATTTTCCTACTCATGCTATGTGCAGATGAAGAGATTATTAATCGAAAAGACATAATTAAACACTTACACAATAGATTTAAGTACAAGTAATCCAATGTCCATAAGAATGAAAAGCTTTAAGATCAAATTCAACCACAATTGTTCTCAAATACTCTATCACAATTTTTCTCTCTCAAAATATTGAGTTCTCTGAGCACTAGCCTAAAACGTATCAAAACTAACGTGTACTTCTAAAGAATGACCTAAAAGACTAATTTATAATAATTAAAATTCAAATCCTAAATGACTTAGGAGAACTAGTCCGCATGCATCACGAAAGCTATTTACGGCCCCGTATTGATATTTACAGCCCGTGATCAAGGTCTTATACATTATTGCTGGAAAACTAGACTTCCTCTTTATGACACCCCTTTACGACTCGTAAAATGGTTTACAACCTGTAAAGGGGGTCTCATCTGATGAACTTCATAAATACTTCATTCTCTGATACCCAAGGCACAAAACCACTTATACGACTCATAAATTAATCTAAAGTCGTCTACATGTTTGTAGAATCAACTTCAGAAACTTTTCCCCTCACTAGAATTCCTTATGAAACCTCCCTACGGCTGGTAGAATAGTCTATGGCCTGTAAGATGTCTCATATAACATCAAATCCACAAACACTTTTGTAACTTTCCCCAAAATCATGGCCAACCTATAATCTCGCAAAGGTAAATGCAAAAAACATAAAAATCCCACTAACATCACATTGAGAACACATAAAATCCTACGTTTTAAGAATCAAAAGTTTTGTATTTTGGTAGCACATCAATTCCATACTTAGAAAAGTTTCACAGCAACACCCATACAGCAAATCTCACAGCCCATGTAGGGGTCACACAAACAATATGAGGTTTATGTTTGAAATACCTTGGCTAAAATATGGTTCTCAAGGCCAATACTCCTCTCCCAAGCCACCATATGGCTAGTAAAGTATCATATGAACTGTGTGGGGTTTATGTGATGACTTCCTTGGTCTTGAACTTCAACTTATGGTCAACACTCACTCCAGAAGGTATAGGGCCACCTTAAGGCTCCTCCGCACAGCCTGTGATGAGTCACATGACCCATGGAAGTGCCCATGTGGTTTCATCTAAGTTAAAAACTTTTGGGGCTCTTACATTATCTCTACCTTGGAAACATTCCTCCATGAATGTGCTAGAACAAGGCTTGAAAGGGTTTACTTGAACATGAAACATACTAATACAAAGTCACAATACATATTCCATCACTTGAAAATCATGTCATTAAAACTCATATCAAAATATGTTTAAATCATTCAAAACATCTTTAAATCATTTTTGTGCACATGTATGCATATCATGTAATGAAACACAAAAGTGAAGGAACTAAGACCATTTGGAATAGGAAGAACAAAACACCTTCGGCTTGATTAGATTGGAAAAGATGGAGATATCATTTCATCATGTCCAACTCTGCCTCCCAAGTAGCACTCTCAACATATTGATTCCTCCAAAGCACCTTAACTGAAGCCACATCATTATTGCAAAGCCACTTCACTTGCCTATCCAAGATCTCAACCAGGAGTTCCTCATAATGTAAGTCCTTCTCAACCTCAATACCTTCCAAAGGCACAATTGCACTAGGATCACTAATCAATTTCCTCAACATAGAGACATTGAAAATTGGGTTAATGGAACTCAAAGCCAAATGCAAATCCAATTTATAGGCCACATTACCAATAAGCCCAACAATCGTATAAGGGCCTATATATTGAGATTTAACTTTCCCTTCTTAAAACAATGCATTACACCCTTTATGGATGAGACCTTCACGTACAACCAATCAACCACATGAATGTCAAGATCCTCTTCCTAATATCTTAGTAAGACTTTTGGCGACATTGAGCCATTTTCAACCTCTCCCTAATCAACTTCACCTTCTCCATGGCGTCCAACATCAAATCTGAGCCAATTATATCCGTCCCTCCCAACTTGAAACACCCCACCAGAGATCTACATTTACTATCATACAAAGCCTCAAACATTGCCATGCAAATTCTAGCATGAAAGCTATTGTTCTAAGCAAACTCAATAAGTTTAGATGATCATCTCAATTACCTTTGAATTCCAAGACTCAAACCCTCAACATGTTCTCCAAAGTTAGAATTTTTCTTTTGGCTTGCCAATCTATTTGAGGAGGAAAATTGATACTCAACTTGACCTTATGGCCAAGTCCTCTTTAGAATGATTTTCAAAGTGCAAAGTAACTTGGTTTCCATGATCTAATATGATAGATTTTGGCACACCATGAAGCCTCACCAACTCTTGGATATACAACCTAGTATAATCTTCGGTATTGAATGTAATCTTGACTAGTAGAAAATGAGCCAATTTAGTCGTCTGATCAATAATAACACAAATTGAATCAAATTACCTCCGGGTTAAGGGAAAACCAACAAAAAAATTCATGTTCACATCTTCCCACTTCAAAGTGAGAATCTCAATATCTTAAGTCATACCACTGGGCCTTTGATGATCTACCTTCACTTGTTGATAATTCGTCTATTTGGATACAAACATGGCTATATCTTTCTTCATTCCATGCCACTAATACACTTCCCTCAAACTTCGATACATTTTGGTAGATCCTGGATGAATAAAATAATGAGAGTTATAGGCTTCACCCATGATTACCTCCTTAAGATCATCAACATTCGAAACACGCAATTGCTCTTTATACTGAATCACACCATCTCCCCATTGGGAGAAAACCTCTATCTTCTTTTCGACAACCAACTTCTTTAACTCAAGCAATAATGGGTCTAAATCTTTCTTATCCTTGACAATAACAACCATAGAAGATTAAGGCCCATTCCAAACATGAATACAACCCTCATTAGAGTCATGTAATCTAACACCCAAACTAGCCAAACAGTGAACATCTCTTACCGATTCCTTCTTTTATTCATCAACATGAGCCACACTCCTCACGGATAGCATAATAATAGCGTCAGCTACAAAATTTGCCTTGCCAGGATGATATTGAACACTCATATCATAGTCCTTAAGGTGTTCCAACTACCTTCTTTGCCTCAACTTAAGATCCCTTTGTATGAACACATATTGCAAACTCTTGTGATAGGTGAAGACATTAACATGAACCTCATACAAATAATATCTCCTAATCTTCAAAGAAAACACCACAACTGCTAGCTCAAGTTTATGAGTTGGGTAATTATGGTCATGCACCTTCAATTTCCTTGATGCAGAAGGTATCACCTTATCATGTTGCATAAGTAAAAACCTCAACCTAATTGAAGAAGCATCACAATACACTACAAATCTTTCTAAGCCATCCCATAGAGTCAAAATATGAGCCGATGTAAGCTGATCCTTCAATGTCGAATAACTCTTCTCACATTCATCTATCTATACAAACTTGGACATCTATTGAGTCAACATGGCTTGTGGAGATGTAGTGGATGAGAAACCTTTAGCAAACCTCCTTAATAACCAGCCAACCAAGAAAACTTTGAATATCCGAAGAAGTCAATGGTTTAGGCAAATTCTTCAAAGCCTCGATCTTCTTTAGATCAACCTTAATACCATTACTGCATACCATATGACTAAGAAAAGCTACTTCACCAAATAAAAACTATCATTTTTTAACCTTAGAATATAATTACATCGACCTCAAAGTATGAAGACCAACCTCAAATAATTCATATGCTTTGGCACACTTTGTGAATAAATAATGATATCATCTATGAAGACAACCAAAAAAATATCAAGCAATGGCTTGAACACCCGATTTAAAAGGTCGATAAACACTATAGGATCATTAGTCATGCCAAACAACATTACCAAAAGTTCAATTGATGATAATTGAAATGGAGGTCAATCTTTGAGAAATGGGTAGTCCCTTGAAGTTGATCAAACAAGTCATTGATCCTTGGAAATGGCTATTTCTTTTTAATGGTTACCTTGTTCAGTTTCCTATAATCAATGCACATCTATAGAGATACCTCTTTCTGTCTTAAAAATATTACTAGAGCACCCTATGGCAATGTACTTGGTCTAATGAACAATTTCACTAACAAGTCCTTCAATTGATCTTTCAACTCCTTCAGCTCAACTGGCCCCATATCATAAGGAGAAATAAAGATAGGTTGAGCATCCGGAAGGAGATCTATGCCAAAATATACTTCCCTATTGGGACGAATACCGTGGAAATATTTAGGAAACACTTTTAGAAACTCATTAACCATCGAAACTGATTCAAGAGTAGGTGGCTTAAATTTTATATATTTAACCCTTACAATATCATAGAGACACTCCTTAGAAATCATCATTTGGGCCTTGAGGTAGAAAATAACCCGACCTTTAATAGCAGAGTCACTACCCTTCATTCAAAAATGGGTTCATCCGAATATTGAAATTTGACCTTCGAGGTTCTATAATCTATAAAAGCATATGAAGCATGCAGACACTGCATCCCAAGAATAATATCAAAATCAAACATCTCAAGTTCAACAACATCATAAGGAAGGTCTTTATGCAAAATAGAGACAGGACAACCTCGATAGACTTTTTGGGCAATAATGGACTCACCCACGAGAGTATAAATCGAAAAGGGATCCCTTAAAATTTTATGACTCAATCCAAACTTAATAGCCAAAAAGAGGAGTCACTAAAGATAAATTTGCATCGGAACAAGAAAAGCATAAGTATTAAATCAACGACTTTTAACATACCAGTCACAACATCCAGAGCCTCTTCAATTTCCTAACGAGCATGCAAAACATAGAACATATTGTTTTGGGGGGCACTACCTTGTGGAGCTCTTTTCTTGGAAACTTCATGACAATAAAGAATCTTGTCGTTCTTATCGGCACACCCAAAAAAAGCAGCTAAACTTCTAAAGCACGCACTTGAGTGATTCTTCCCACAAGAAGTACACAAAGGGGGCATTGACCAACCGCCAACTTGTGCCTTGGGAGGAAGCACTCTAGCACTGTCAGCCTTTCTAATAGAACCTTGGTCTTGTTGGAAGCAACCATAACCACCATCCTTGGAGTTAGAGAACCCACTATCATAATAGGCCCTCTTAGAATAATTCAGCTTCTTCCCCTAGAGCTTCTCCTTCCATTCTATTCAGCATATGTCATGATCCAGGAGATCTCCACATCCCAAATAAGCATAGTTGTACAACATTCTTTCATAACCAAATTAATCAGAGATCCCAGAAATAACCTTGTGCATTCTTGCACGGGGGTCAGCCACTAGCATAGGAGCATACTTTGAGAGTTTTGTGAATTTGATGGCATAGTCCCTCACACTCATAACACCCTATTTGAGGTTGATAAATTTTTTCATCTTAGCTTCCCTATGTTCAAGAGGGAACAAAATATCTAGAACAGAATATTTGAGCTCATAATGACAAACGCTGTCTATCAACCACTGGGTGTACCATACTTAAAGCACATCCTTCAATTGATAAGCAGTTAGCTCTGCTTTGTCCTCTGAAATTAGCCCCATAATGGTTAACACCTTAGAGAGTGTCTTAGGCATCCTTGTCAGCTTTGATCATGAAACTCTGGAGGATCCATCTAGGTAAAATCTCACTTTACAGGCAGTAATGGGAGGATAAGAAGGAAGATTACCCAGTCTAGCCTGGGTGGTCATCACTTTGACAAGCATGGGAATAGCAATATGGAATTTAACATGAGTGATCAACTCTTCCATAGACCCTTGAGGAACTTGGTCCTCATTAATCGAGGCCTATGTTGGTAGAGGAGCTCATTGAGGAGGCTTCTTATATAAGGTAGCAAGGAAATCATTAGGGTTAGAAAGCCTTAATACACACTTCAAAGCTTGACATAAGGCATAAATATGTGAGATAATTCCTAGAAAGCCATCATAGCCTCCCACTCATAGGCATATCGTAATTTACATCAATGAATAAGACTATACTCGAGGCGACATATTGGACTTCGATGATCATTTATAAACCTTGTTCTTTGACACCATGCTTGTTACGACATGGTCGTAGGGTCTAGGAGTAACATGGTGAATGGGAACCTGAGAGTCTCCTAATAAGCCCTAAAGTAATGACACTCACATCATCAATTTGGAAGCACATAACAAAGTAATAAACACATAGTTCTGAGGGATGGAAAAGTAGGACTCACGTTAATGGGGATGTCATAGGAATATTGATTAACATGATCCACATAAGATATAGCACATAAGAACTATGTGGCGGTTAAGTATTACTCCCTCTATGGGTGTAGAATGGGACTTAGGACTTTCCATATTCCCACATTTCATCATAAGCAAATCATCAAAGTATCAATATCCAATAGATAGCCATAACCATAATCTCCATATAGAAAAACATAACCTATATCTATACAAGAGTCTAAATATTGTCCAACAAAGCCTGTAAGTTGTCTAGGGCTCACGCTCAAAGTAAATAAACATAAGCAAAAGCAACATAATAGGTAGATAAATAATGGCCTATCCTTGGACGATAGGACGCACCATTGCAACTTTCACGAATCCAAACTAGAAGTTAAAAGGTGTATGAATATAGTCTCTGGTCCCTACATGGTTAGATCATGTAGGCAAAATGTATACGCTAGTATGTTTGAACGTACTAAGTATGCGGGCATGCAATGCATATAAACTAATTAAATTTATATTCAATGTTATATGACAGGGGCACTTGTATAGAAATAAGTATATAAGAAAAGAAAAATAATATATCAATAAGCCAAGAAATTCATGATGCATGCAATGCCATAATACTTTAATGTAGAGGGGATGAGACATCAACAAACATATAATAACAAGCGAGCTATTACTTGGAATTCCGATGTCTTCCCCACACTAGATAAAAGGTAGTCTACCTACCAAAGGTAAACTACACTTCCCATTATGCACCTTCCATTTTAGAGAAGTATCCCTCGTACGGGCCTCCCGTTTTGCATAGGATTTTCTATCAAATCCAATAAAAGTTGTAACCACACCTATAGACTTCTCATTTCAATGTGGGTTACCATAAAAAAAATACTATGGTACCACATATTTATGGGACTTGAGTAGTGGACCATTGGAGATAGCCCCCTCCCACAAGTCTACCTGATACGAAGTCATCAACCCATAAGAATACATATATGTATACATTCTTGATAAAGAGGCATAAGTCATTTCAAATCATTTTAATGCATACTTGAGCTTAATAGCCATAAATTTATTATATTTGCAAATACTTGGGCTAAAAAGTCAAATCATACTTCAAATAGAACCTTTATGCATATGAATTGCTTGTTAACATTATCAAAGTCGTGTAAACACCCGGATTGGCTTAAAAGTCCTATCATAGACATTTATGTGATTACATTATTGTGATAACCATACTTTCATCAAAATCATATTCATAAACATAATTGGGTGATAACCCACTTCATATGTCGTGAATGGTGTGAGAATAGCTTGGGCAATAGAGATTCAAACTGAGACATCCCTCATGTGCTTCGAAATACGCTATAATTGTAATTTCAATATATCTCAAAATCCATGCATGATTTTGAAAATTCGACCTCATATTATCGATCAAGGGGTAAATTTGAGTGGAAAATGGGTATAATTTGGATTTTAGAAAACCCAAAACGAACAATAATTTTTGCTAATTTTATAATTTCTAGTGGCTATCTGCACCCAGGGCGTGGTGCACCTATGGCGCTCCGCTATGTATTTTGAACTCCACGGCTGGTCCGCGTCACACCTGGGGCACGAACTAGTATAATATTTTCCTTGGTTTCCTTATTTTTCATAAGGGCATTAGTATCATAGACCCATGCCCACTTAAACATGAAATCTCTCATACTTAGTCATTTTTTAACTTTATAGCTGACAAAACCATCTCTAAAACTACTCTAAAACTTTATCAACTCCCTCTTACAAATCTAAGGATTTTAAGATCAGTTTTGGAACTTACTGACTCATTTAAACTCTAAGTTTGCTTCAAGTTCACCTCAAGGAATTCAAGATTTAAAGTATGTGCATCTTCATCTATGTGTCCTTTCACCCATAGAGCCCAACCTTCTCTTGAGATGAAAAAGTGCATGTTTTCAAGTTGCATTACCTGAGCTATCTGTTATTATGAAATATGAACATAAATCATGTTGGGGTTTTACCATGTATTGATTGATTATGGTTCAATGTCTATTTCAAGCTTATTCCATGAATTGATTTTGTCTATTTAGACAATGCATGTTTGAGCTATGAATCTATGCACTATTAAGAGCTTTTGTGATGGATTTCAAGGTACCCTACTAGAAAGTTTTACAACTATGTTGGTGGATTAATTTGTATTGAGTTTACTCATGTTGTTTTAATCTTGAATTGCATGATTTTGAACAAGTATCATGAACCCACCATGTGTTTGATAAAATGACATCACAAGAATTCTCAAGTTATTGATGATTTGCTACATGATTTGCAAGTCAAGTCACTTTCTGATGATTAAGGGCTTCAAGCATGTATTGAATTTATGAAAGTATCTATGGTGTTGTAAGTATCAAGTTTAACCCTATTTCAAGATTTTACCTCTTGTGAGACATTCATGTTAAAGCAAGGGTTCATGTATGATTATGATCTACACTAATGTTTATATTGGGCTCACTACTACAAGTTAAGCATGTTTATGAGCTATTGAAGTCATGTTATCATGTCTCTTACAATTATTCATGTTATGATTAAAGCATGATTATTTCAAGTATCTCGTGGGATTTGTCTTAGCACCGATTGAGGCTTAAGATGGGGGATCGACTCAAGGGGTCCTTATATAAAGTCTTTTGTCTCTAAACTATGTGCCACCATAGGATGATATATTATGCCCTTGTTATATTAGTGGATCCATCTAGTTATACCACGCCTTGTCGAGGGGGTGACATGCCTCAGATTATTTATCACATGGTTTACCATGGCAAGTAGCCCACACCTTGTCAAGGGGGTGACATGCCTCGATCATGTTGTCAAGGGGGTGACATGCCTCGATCAGCTTAAAAGGGTGTGTCAAGCCTTGGATTCTAGTAGCTCACTTGATCTATATCGGTTAAGGTCCCTTCCCACATATGTATTATGTATTATGCAAGTTGAATGTTTTACAAGCTTGGGTAATTACAAGCATTGATCATACACGTCATATTGAGATTATATCTATTGCTTATATATATGCATTTAGAATGTAATGACTTATATCTTTGTGGCATAGTATCCCGCATACTAAGTACATTCAAATGTACTAACACATACTATATGCCTACATGATATCACTATGTAGGGGCCGGAGCTCCTTTTGATCATCCTCCTCCACATAGCTAGTTCAGTTCTGGGAGAAAGCTTTGGTGCATCCTCGATTCAGAGGACAATATCTACTTATTTCATGTTATGCTGAGACTCCGTTTTATGTTGAATACTTATTATTATAAGGGTGAGCCCTGGGAGTGTCTTGGACCACGCTCCATTCTAAAGAAGAGGTGATGTTGGATACTTTTTATGTATATGCTTTGAGCATGACTCTTTTATTCTTTTGTGATTATCAAAGACTTCACTTATTTCCACTTCCCTTTTTAATTAAATTGCTCGTTCATGCTTATTTTGCCTCTACGATAAAGGATGTGCAAATGATATGCTAAGAGTCTTTTTTGGGGGCCCTTCGAGTTCTCCATTCGCCGTGTCACATCTAAGCCCTAGGCTTGGGTCATGTCAAGCATAGTATCAGAGCACTAGGTTGTTAATAGTCCTGAGAATCTAACACACCATGTCAATTTAAGTCTTATTCATGGATGTGAAGTGCACCACAACTATGAATAGGAGGCTATGAGGCATTTTAGGAAATGTTTCACATTTTCATGGTCTATATCATTCTTTTGATTTAAATATAAGGCTTTTCCCCTAACAAATGCTCTTATTTCTTTTAGATCATGTCGATAGCAAGAGCAAGACTAAGTAGAGCCCTTAATCCCTCGGAGCTACCGGTCCCTCTCGCTCGTCGAGTTCCTCAAGATGTTGCAGCAGCCCATGGTGAGTTCTGGGATGCCATCACAAATTGGTCCATCCTATAACTAACCAAATGAAACAAAAGGCCCAATCCCCTTATGGCACCACTCCATCCTTAATGGTGAGGGATTTCACAAGAATGAATCCATTAGAGTTTCATGGGTCCAAGGCGGATAAGGATCCCGAGGAGTCATCGATGAGGTTTATAATGTGCTATCTATTATGGTGGTGAATTAAGAAAGAGAAAGAGGAGTTAATGGCCTACCAACTAAAAGGCATGGCCCAAATTTGGTTTACTCAATGGAAATTAGAGAGGAGATATAGTGTTGCAATTCCTTAGGAGGATTTCAAAGCCGCTTTCCGCAACCCATTATTTCCTATCGAGTTAAGAGTGTCTAATATGATAGAGTTTATGAACCTCAAGCAAGGTTCCATAAATGTGAGGGAGTATGCTCTCATATTCAACAAGCTGTCCAAGTATGTTCTATATTTATTAGCAGGCCCTAGATCTAGAATGAACAAATTTTTGTCAGGAGTGCCTGACATGGTTAATGAAGAGTGTCATACTACCATGCTAGTGAGTGATATGGATTTGTATCAGCTCATGATATAAGCCGAACAACTAGAGAGGGAAAATCTTAGAAAGAGAGGAAGTGAGGAGTCCAAGAGGGCTCGATTTGAAGTGGTTTCTGAGGTTCTAAGGGTGGATGGTTTCCTCAAGGTTACAAGTTCCAAGGCCAAGGGTCTTCCAATGCTCCTACCAAGAGATTTGCTAATGATAATCAAAAATTCCAAGGTGGTAATGGTAGATTGTCTAATCCTAAGTGCCAAAGATGTGGTAGAAACAATGGTGGCATATGATTGAGAAACTCCAATACTTTCTATGGCTTTCGTGAAGTGGGTCACAAGGTTGTTGATTGTCCCTATGCTCAAAACGAAAGTATACATGGTCGTCCTCAAGGACAAGGTGCTAATGCTGGTTAAAGGGAAATTGGGGGCCAACAAGGGGTTGCTCCAAGGAAAAATAGGTTCTATGCTCTTAAAGGAAGGCAAAGATTCGATGGGGTGCCCGATGTTGTCACCAGTATGTTAAAGGTTTTTTATTATGACGTGTATGCTTTGATAGATCCGAGTGTTACACTTTCTTTCTTTACTCCTTTTGTTGCCAAAATGCTTCATATGAGTCCCAAATTGTTGTTTGAACCTTATGAAGTGTCTATCCTCATTGGTGAGTCCATTATTGTTAAAAAAAGTCTATAGAAATTGTCCCGTGTTCATATTGCATATGGTCTTGCCTTGTCTTTTTGTTGAACATGATATGGTGCATTTTGATGTTATTCTTGGTACAGATTGTTTTCATGCATTTCATGTTTCTATTGATTTTAGAACCTGTAAGGTTAAATTCCAATCCCTTAATAAGACCTTCCTTGAGTGATTAAGTCATAATGTGGTGGTCAAGGGTAGATTCATTTGATTTCTTAATGCCTAAAAGTTATTTTTTAGGGGTTGCCTTTATCATCTTGTAAGGGTTAGGGATGTTGAGTCAAAGGTCCTTCCTATTGAGTCGGCTATGGTGGTCAATAAGTTTGTTAATGTCTTTCCTGATGAGCTTCTTAGTGTTCCTCCCGAAAGCGAAATAGACTTTGGTATAGACCTCATTCCCAATACAAAACCCATTTCTATCCCCCCCCTTATCATATGGCCCCAGCGAACTTGAGGGAGTTGAAAGATCAATTAAGGGATTTATTGGAGAATGATTTCATAAGGCCTAGCAAGTCACCTTAGGGTGCACCAGTGTTATTTGTGAAGAATAATAATGGTTCCCTCAGAATGTGCATCGATTGTCAGATACTTAATAGGGTTACCATAAAGAATAAGTACTCTCTATCAAGGATTGATGACCTTTTTGATCAACTACTAGGGGCTAGTCATTTTTTAAAGTTTGATCTTCGCTCCGAATACCACCAAGTGAAGGAAAGGGAGTGTGATATTCCTGAGATGACTTTTCGGACTAGGCATTGGCACTTTGAATTTGTGGTAATGTTTTCTGGCTTAACTAATGCACCGGCTATATATATGGATCTCATGAATAGAGTCATTACACCTTACCTAGATATGTTTGTGGTGTTCTTTATTGATGTTATTTTTTATTCTCGGAGTGAGGAAGAGCATGTGAATCACTTGAGGGTGGTGTTGCGAATCTGGATGGGTGAGAGGGTGTTTGCTAAATGTGAAAAGCGTGAATTTTGGTTGAAAGAGGTTGTTTTTCCAGGGCATGTGGTGTCGGGTGATGGCATTATGGTGTATCCTATCAACAGAGGGGTGATAAGAAATTGGCCTAGACCTTTGACTCCTTCAGATATTAAAAGTTTCTTAGGTTTGGCGGGTTGCTACCGGAGGTTTGTGAATGGGTTCTCTTCTATTGCTTCGCCTATGAAAAAGTTGACCTAAAAGAAGGAAAAATTTATTTAGACCTATGAATGTGAAGAGATTTTTCAAACTTTAAATGATATGTTTTTCTTTGCTCCTATCTTGACTCTACCAGAAGGGTGGGAAAGGTTTGTAGTTTATTGTGATGCCTCAAGAGTTGGTTTGGGGTGTGTATTGATGCAAAATGGCAAGGCGATAGCATATTCCTTTAGGAAACCTAAGGTGCATGAGCAAAATTATCCTACCCATGATCTTAAATTGGTGGTCGTGGTGTTTGATTTGGAAATTAGGCGTCACTATTTTTGTGGGGTTCATATTGATGTGTTTACCGACTATATGAGTCTCCAATATGTGTTCACACAAAAATATCTTAACTTATGATGAAGAAGATGTTCAGAGCTCATTAAAGATTATGATATGAGTGTGAATTATCATCCCAGCAAAGATAATATTATTGTTGATGCTCTAAGTAAAGTGTCCATGGGTAGCGTAGCTTATATTGATGTTGATGGCAAGGAGGTGGCTAGAGAAGTTCACCGGATAATTAGATTGGGGGTTATGTTAGATGAAATTGAAAATGGTTGTGTAGTAGTTGTTAATGGTTATAAATCTTCTTGGATTGAGGAAACTAAGTCAAAACAAGATCATGACCCTTCCTTACTAGAGTTAAAGGCCTTAGTGAAGGATTGTAAGGTGGAGGTTTTCTCCTAAGAGAGAGATGGCTTAACAACTAAGGTAGGTTGTGTATTCCTAATTTTGATGACTTGAGAGAGTTGATTTTCAAGGAGGCCCATAGTTAATCTTATTCTATTCACCCTAGTTCCACAAAGATGTATAGAGACTTGAGGGAGGTGTATTGGTGGGGTGGTATGAAGAGAGATATTGTCAATTTCATATTCGATTGTCACAATTGCAAACAAGTGAAAGCCGACATCAAAGGCCGGGTAGTCTATCCCAAGACATAGAAATTCCTACTACGAAGGGGGAAGAGATCAACATGGACTTTTTAGTTGGGTTGCCTAAGACTAGGAGACACTTTGACTCTATTTGGGTTGTTTTGGATAGAATGAAAAAGTCGGCTCACTTTGTAACGGTCAAAACCACTTCTAGTGCTGAAGATTATGCCAAGTTGCATATTTATGAATACTTTAGATTGTATGCGGTACCGTTTATGATTTCGGATCATGGTTGAAACAACCCCAAAAAGTGCCCAAAAATGTGCCTCAAAATTCCTAGAATTTTGATTTCCATATATCTCAAAATTCGTTTGTTATTTTGAAAATCCGACATCATGTTCTTATTTAAGGATCAAAATTAGGTGAAAATGGGTCTAACCAAGATTTAAAAGCAAAGCATCAGCAATTATAATTTTTTAAGTGACAATTTCCAGTGGGGTTTTCGCATCGCCTCCGTGATGCGCCACTGTGTAAAAGTGGTCTATTTTTTTAGTTCGTCCAAAATTTTCTAAGTATTGTGCCCAGGGTTCCCAAAGGTATGTTTTCCTATACTTAGCCAAATTTTACCCTTGTATTACCCAAAACATTTCCCAAAACTCACTCAAACACTTACTCATATTTTCACTCCCCAAAGTCAAGTCCTTAACCCTCATCCTAACCTAAGGTTTTCCTTCAAGATTCTTCTTCAAGCTTCAATTCCCCATCTCTAATCCTCACCAAGTTCATCTCTAAGCTAAGATTTGTGGGTTTCTTTCATGGGTTCCTTTTACCCATGATACTCAAGCCTCCTTTTACTCAAATTGCATGATTTAAAGTTGATTTACATATGGGTCTTGATTATTATTAAATTCACTGCACACTATGTAAAGCTATGTGAACTTGTGACTGTTTTGCTATATTTTGAGCTATTAATCTTGACCTAATGCAAAATTTAAGAAGGGATTTTGATGTATATTGCTTAAGGGTGTTGCAACGTGTTGATTGATGGTTTGATAATGGATTTTCTTGCATGATTTCATCTCTATATTTATTATTTTATACTATCATTACACATCCTCTAAGCGTTTGATAAAATGTCCGGATGTGGATTCTTGAGGAGTAGAAGGCCCAAAGCATGAGATTTGATATGATTGAGTGTATGATGATGAAAAGAGCTTATGTATATGATAAATTCTATATAAGATTTCGCATTAGACCATACCCAATTCGGGGGGAGTAAGAACCCGGATAACCTTGATAAGGGTTTGTACTCATCAACATAGGGAAGGGTTTATACTTCTCCACCTAGTGATGGGGTGACATCATCACTAACCTAGATGGAATTTTGTACTCATCAACCCAGGAAAATGTTTGTATTTCTCCACCATGGTGATGGGGCAGTATTATCACCAACCTAGTGAGGGGTTAGTACTTCACCAACTAAGTGATGGGGGAACATCATCACTAACCTACCAAAGGGTTATACTTTGGAAACCTAGCTTGTTCTGTTCTACACATATTATCTCTTATATGAGCATGGTTGCTTAAGCTTGTTTTTCCATAACATTGATCATACATGCCATATTATTATATGATGTCTATTGCCTATTGCTATGCACTTTGATTATGATTCTTAACTCTTTTTTTGCATTGCATCGTACATACTTAGTACATTCAAACATACTAATGCATATTCTATGCCTACATGATTACACCATGTAGGAATCAGTGACCAAGTTGATCATCCTCATCACCTACGTGGCTAGTTCAGTGCTCCTCAAGCTAGTTAGTTAGTCCTCCATTTCGGGGACGTTATTCTATGTTGCTATTGTCATGTATTGAGACATTCTTCATTATTTTCTATTTTGACTATGAGAGTGAGCCCATTTACTTTATCTTGGCCTCCATTCTTATCTTGTATTAGAGGTGTTGTTGGATATGCTATGTATCTATGATATGAGTCTTGACTCTATTGTTCTTGATGTATATGATATGATCTTGTCTCTTATCTCTTGATCATGATAATATGAAATTGTTTCCCTTTACCCCAGGTTTCCCCACTTTTATCTCTTTATGCTTGATTTATTACTTTTACGACCAAGGATGTTTACTGATGTTTTCAGAGGCTTACTTGGGGTCTCTTTGGGTTCCCCTTGTCACGTCTAGGTCCTAGGCTTGGATCTTGACAGTGGTGCTCAATTAACTTCTCACCTTTGGAGTTCTTCCAAAGAGGTTTTGGTACCAAGGTTAAGCTTAGCAAGACTTTTCATCATTAAATGGATGCTCAAGCCAAAAGGACTATCCAAACTCTTGAGGATATGCTTAGAGCTTGTGTTTTGGAGTTTAAGGATAGTTGGCATGAACATCTTCCACTTATTGAGTTTGCTATAATAGTAACTACCACTCAAGCATTGACATAGCTACCTTTGATGCTTTATATGGTAGGTGGTGTAGATCCCCGATTAGGTGGTTTGATATGGGAGAGATGGCTTTGTGAGGCCCAGATTTTGTTATGGATGCCTTGGAGAAGGTGATTTTGATAAGGGAGTGGTTTACGACAGCCCAAGTAGACAAAAGTCCTACTTCGATGTGAGAAGAAGTAATCTTGAGTATAAGGTTGGTGATTTGGTTTACTTGAAGGTCTCACCCATGAAGGGTATGGTCCGAATTGGTTAGAAAGGGAAATTGAGCCGAAGTTTTGTGGGTGCTTGTAGAGTCTTGAGGAGAGTTTGAAAGGTTACTTATGAGTTGGAGTTGCCTATGTAGTTGAATATGGCTCATTCGGTCTTCCATATGTGCATGTTGAGGAAGTATATGGGTGACCCAAGTGTTATAGTGATAAAGGTTGTAGGTGTTGGGGAAGATAATTTAACCTATGAGGAGGTCCTAGTGGAGGTATTCTATAGGCAGGTGGAGAGGTTGAGGAACAAATATGTAGCATCAGTCAAGGTCCTTTGGAGGAATCAACAAGTTGAAAGAGCCCCATGGGAAGTCGAGGAGGACATGAAAAAGCGATACGACATCTATTCCACCCTACTCAAGTCGAAGGTAATAACTTAAGTCCAATCTATGATTTCAAATCTTAAGTTACAGCCCTCATGTCATTTTGCATGTATTCATGTTTGAGGCAACAAGTTCATGGTGATTTTTGATATTCATGTTGAGACTTTTTAAAAATGATGTTTAAGTGCATTTCTTCCATACATATGGGGCTAAACTCTTCATAATTACTTCTCTTACGAATGATTCTTTGACATTTGAGGATGAGTGTTCCCAACGGGAGATATTGAAACACCCCTCATGTGCTTTGAAATGCTCCATAATTGTAATTTATATATATCTCAAAATCTATGCGTGATTTTGAAAATCCTACTTCATATTATCGTTCGAGGGGAAAATAGATTGGAAAATGGGTATAATACAGATTTTAGAAGACCCGTAGAGAAAATTAAGTTTCACTAATTTTTCAATTTCTAGTGACTGTCTGCGCCCAAGGCGCGACATGCCTGGGGCATGCCGCTATGTATTTTGTACTCTATGTCTAGTCCACATCGTGCTTGGGGCACGAACCAGTGTAATATTTTCCTTAGTTATCTAGTTTAGTTCAAGGGCATTGGGGTCATAACCCCATACCCACTTAAATGTTCTCATTCTTAGCCATTTTTCAACTATATAGCACACAAAACCTTCTTAAAACCTCTCTAAGTCTCTATCAATTCCCTCATTCAAATATAAGTATTTCAAGATCATTGTTCGAACTTAATGACTCAATTCAACCTCTAAGTCTACTTCAAGTTCACCTCAAGGAATTCAAGGTTTGAGGTATGTGAGTCTTCATCCATGAGTCCTTTCACCCATAGAGCCCAACCTTCTCTTGTTATGAAAATTACATGTATTCAAGTAGTATTACCTATCGGTATCTCTTGTTATGAAATATAAATATAAATCAAGTTGGCATTTTACGAAGTATTGATTGAGTACGCATGAATGTCTATTTCAAGCTTGTTACATGAATTGATTTTGTCTATTGAGACTATGCATGTTTTAAGCTATGAACCTACGAAATATTATGAGCCTTTGTGATGGATTTCGAGGTACCCTACATGACGGTTTTACAACCAAGTTTGTGGGTTGATTTGCATTGAGTTTACTCATGTTAAGTTTGTGGGTTGATTTGCATTGAGTTTACTCATGTTGTTTTACTCTTGAATTGCATGATTTTGAACAAGTACCATGAATCCACCATGTGTTTGCTAAAATGACATCACAACAATTCACAAGTTATTGATGATCTACTAAATGATTTACAATCAAGTCACTTTATGATGATTAAGGGCTTCAAGCATGAATTGAATTTATGAAAAGTATCTATGATGTTGATAGTATCAAGTTTAGCCCTATTTCATGATTTTACCTCTTGCGAGCCATTCAAGTTAAAGCAAGGGTTCATGTATGATTATGATCTGCTCTCATCTTCTTGTTGGGCACACTACTAGAGGTTAAACATGTTTATGAGCTACTCAAGTCATGTTATCATGTCTCTTACAAGTTATTCATGTTATAATTAAAGTATGATTATTTCAAGCATTTTGTGAGACTAATTTAGCATCGATTGAGGCTTAAGATGGGTGCTCGACTAAAGGGGTGCTTATATAAAATCTTTAGTCTCTAAACTATGTGCCACTATAGAATGATATATTATACCCTTGCTATACTAGTGGATCCATCTAGTTATTTCACACTTTGTCGAGGGGATGACATGCCATGATTATTCATCGTATGGTTTACCATGGCAAGTACACCATACCTTGTCGAGGCGATTACATGCCTTGATCACCTTACCAAGGGGGTATCATGCCTTGGATTCCAATTAGTATCTCACTTAGTCTATGTCGGTTAAGGTCTCTTCCCACATATATATTATGTATTATGCAAGTTGAATGTTTTACAAGCATGGGTTATTACAATCATTGATCATACATGTCATACTGAGATTAAATCTATCGCTTATATGTATGCATTTCAAATATGATGACTTATATCCTTGTGGTATTGCATCTCATATATTTAGTACATTCAAACATACTAACGCATGCTTTATGACTACATGATATCACCATGTAGGAACAGGAGCTCCTTTTGATCATCCTCCTACAAGTGGATTGTTTGGTTCTCAGAGAAAGCCTTGGTGTCCTCAATTTTGAGGACAATATCTACTAATTTCATGTTATGTTGAGACTCTTTCTTATGTTGAATACTTATTATTATGAGGGTGAGCTCGGAGAGTGTCTTGTCCCTTGCTTCATTCTAAAGTAGAGGTGTTGTTGGATACTTTGTATGTATATGCTATGAGCTTAAATCTTTTATGCTTTTGTGATTATCTGAGACTTCCCTTAGTCCCGCTTCCCTTTTTAATTATATCGCTTGTTAATGCTTATTTTACTTTTGTGACCAAGGATGTGTGAATTATATGCAAAGAGGCTTGTTTGGGGTCCCTTTGAGTTCCCCTTTTGTCGTGTCATGTCTAGGCCCTAGGCTGGGGATGTGACACAAACTTAAATTAACAATACAATATGAAATTCAAGTAAATTCATAAGTAAGTCAACATTTAAATAACAATTTAGATTATCCATGCTTAAATCAAACTTTAAAGGCACAATGCATAATAAAATCTTCATAATATCAATGCAATTTAACATATTAGGGCTTAAATAACTTCAGAAACATTAATTAAACATAAATCATATCTCAATTGAATCAAATAAACCACAATCTAAAAGGCCCATCTTTAAAGCAAGCTTAATTTAATAAATCAAGTTTAAAAGAGTTTGAGTTTCATGGTTGAAAGAGACCATGAATTTAGATAAACAAGGATAAATAATAAGAATTTGATTGAAGAAGAAGACTCTTCCTTAATCTTCAAGCTAATCTTTCAAGGCTCACTTGAGAGAAATCTTTGGATGAGAGTGTTAAACAATTGTAAGTGAATTCGAATGAGAATAGGAGATATTGGTCTTTTGAGAGGTTTAGGATAGTTTAGAAAGTCATCAACAACCCTTAGGAATAGCCAAAATTACAAGAAAGCCATTAATGAAACGAATGTCAAAAAGTTGCCAGGGATCCCGTATAGAGGCTCCATGGACCGTGTCTACACAGACAATGTGGCCTTCCATGTTTCTTTATTTAGACATATTATCTATTACAAAGTTCAAAGACGGTGATACATAATTAGAAAATTTTCACACTAACACCCTTATGGCTTACCTTACGACCCATGTAGTGGTCATATGGACCATATAAGGTTCTTGTGAGAAGTGCCTTGGCCAAAATGTTGTTTTCATGTCCAAGGCACCACATGAGCCACCACATAGACAGTGAACTATCATACAGGACGTGTGGGGTTCATGTGATGAATGCCTTGGTCTTGTACTCCAACTTAAGGCCTAAACTCTACACACAATGCCAAGGGACACCTCAAGGCTCCTTTACATGGCCAGTGATGAGTCGTGACTCGTGGAGGTGTCCATGTGGTATCACTTTGGTTAAATACTTTGCAAAATCAAAGTCCATGGACCCTTAAGGCATTACAAAGTTTAAGTCCTTACATCATTTGTCCTTTGGAACATTATTTGTCTAATGTGTTAGTACAAGGCTTGAAAGACTTGACTTGAACATGAAATATCCAAACACAAACTCACAATGCATATTCCATCCCATGAAAATCATAAAGTCATTAAAACTCATATCAAAACATCTTTAAATCATTTAAATACCTTTAAATCAATTTCATGCACATTTATGCAAGTTGTTTCATGAAACACATGAGTGAAAGAATTAGTACCATTTGCAATTGGAAGAAACTAATACCTTAGGCTTGAGTAGATTGGAAAAGATGGGGATATCGTTTCATCATATCCAACTTCGCCTCCCAGGTAGAACTCTCCACATATTGATACCTCCAAAGCACCTAAACTTAATCCTCATCCTTGTTGCAAAGCCACTTTACTTGCCTATCCATGGTCTTTACCGGAACTTCCTTGAAATGCTCCAAAATGTACTTTGGAATGCCGATAATTGTAATTTCTATATATCTCAAAATCCATGCATGATATAATCTGACTTCATATTCTAAATAAAGGGTCAAAATTGAGTGGTAAAAGGGTATAATTTGGATTTAGAGGACCCTTACCGAAAAATAATTTTTGCTAATTTCTGATTTCCACAGAGCATTTGTGCCCTGGCCGCGATGCACAAGGGCACGGAGTAGTGTAATTTCTCCTTCACGGTTTGTCTGCATCACGGACTAGAGGAGAACTAGTACAAAATTTTCCTTACTTCTTCTATTTTGGCCAAGTGCATTGGGGTCATAGCCCCATGCAAACTAAAACGTGAAATCACCCTTACTTATCCATTTTTCAACTCTATATCTCATAAAACCATCTCTCAATCGCTCTAAGACTCTATCAATTCTCTCATTCAAATCTAAGTATCTCAAACTCATCTTTGGAAATCAAGGATTCATTTCAAAACTCTAAAACTACATCAGGTTAACCTCTAAGAATTCAAGGCTTAAGGTATGTATGTTTCATTCATTGGGTCCTTTCGCTGATAGAGCCGAACCTTTCCTTTTCATAAATATTGCATGTTTTCAAGTTGTTTTACCTATAAGTCTCTTTTATTATGAATTATAAGCATAAATTATGTTGGGGTTTTATGAAATATTAATTGATTATCCATGGCTATCTATGTCAAGTTGATACGATTATTTGATTATGTCGATTGGGACTGTGCCTATTCTGAGCTATGAAGCTATGCTTTATCATGAACTTTTGTAATGGACTTTAAGTTACCTTACATGAGGGTTTTTACTGCATGTTGGTGGGTTGATTTTCATTGAGTTTACTCACCTTATTTCACCTTGAATTGCATGGTTTTGAACAAGTATCATGATCCCATGAAGTGTTTGATAAAATGACATGACAAGAATTCTCAAGTTATTGATGATCTATTACATAATTTACAAGCCAAGTGACTTCCTGATGATTAAGGTCTTTCAAGCATGTATTGAATTCATGAAAAGTATCTATGATTTTATTAGTATCATGCTAAGCCATATTTCAAGATATTTACCTCTTGTGAGCCATTTATGTTAAAGCAAGGGTTCATGTATGTTTATTATCTACTCGCTTGTTCAAGTTAGGCTCACTACTAGAGGTCATGCATGTTTAAAGAGCTACTCATGTCATGTTTCCATGTTTCTTACAAGTTATGATTATTGCAAGTATTCTGTGGGATTTTACTTAGCATTGATTGAGGCTCAAGATTGGGGCTCGACTCAAGGGGTCCTTACATAATGTCTTTAGCCTCTAAATTATGTACCACCATAGGATTATGATTATTATCCTTGTTACACTAGTGGATCTTTCTAGTCATGTTATCATGTTTGGTTTGCCTTCGCAAGTATACCATACCTAGCAGGGGGTGTCATGCCCATCCACCTGACCGAGAAGGTGTCATGCCTTGGATTCCAAGTTATAGCTACTTGGTCCATGTCGGTTGAGATTGCTTCCCACATATGTCTGCTATATATATTGTTCAAGATGAATGATTTACAAGCATGTTTATTTATGAGCATTGATCATGCATGCCATATTGAGGTTATATATCGATTGTTTATGATTATGCATTTTGACTATATTGGCTTATGTCTTGTTGTATTACATCCTGCATACTTAGTACATTCAAACATATTAACGCATACTATATGCCTACATGATATTACTATGTAGGGACCAGAGCTCCTTTCGATCATCCTCCACATGCCTAGTTCGGTACTTCGGAGATAAGCATTGGTGAGTCCTCATGTCTGAGGACACCATCTACATTACTCATCCCATTTTGAGACTTCTTTATATTGAACACTTGTTATTATGAGGGTGAGCCAAGAAATTATCCTGGTCGCCGCTCTATTCCATGTTAGAGGTGTTGTTGGATATTATGGTGTATTTATGCTATGAGCTTTACTCTTTTATGCTTTTACGAATATCAAGATTTTCCTTAGTCCTGCTTCCCTTTTTATTATATCTCTTATTATTGTTTAATTTGCTTCCATGACCAAGGATATGTGATTGATTTCCTAAGAGTTTTATTTGGGGTCCCTTCGGATTCTCATTCATCGTGTCACATATAGGCTCTAGGCCTGGTTCATGACATTCCTCATAAGACAGGTCCACCTTAATCTCAACACTCCCAAAGGAACAGTTGCACTAGTATCACCAATCAATTTCCTTAACATTGACACATGGAAAATCGGGTGAATATAACTTAAATCCGAAGGCAAATCCAATCTATAGGACGCATTCCCAATCCACTCAACAATCTTATAAGGGATAACATATCGGGACTTAACTTGCCCATCTTAAAAAAATGCATTACAGCCTTCATGGGCGAGACCTTCACGTATACACAATCACCTACATGAAACTCAAGATCCCTTTTCCTAACATCTGAATAAGTCTTTGGGCGACTTTGAGCCAATTTCAACCTCTCTTTAATCAACTTCTCCATGTCCATGGCCTTCAACACAAAATCAAGGACAATAAAACACATATTTCCTAACTGAAGCCACGCCAATGGAGATCTACATCTTCTACCATACAAAGTATCAAACAATGCCATACCAATGCTAACATGAAAGCTATTGTTATAAATAAATTTGATTAGTAGTAGATGATCTTCCTAATTACGCTTAAAATCTAATACATAAGCCCTTAACATGTCCTCCAAAGTTGAATTATTCTTTTGGTTGGCCCATCGATTTGGGGATGAAAAGTGATACTCAACGTCACCTTAGTGTCAAGTCCTCTTTGGAATTATTTCCAAAAGCGCAAAGTAAATTTGGTGCCACGATCCAACTTGATAGGCCTAGGCATACCATACAACCTCACCAACTCTTTGAAATACAACCTTGTATAATCTTTGTCATTTAAGGTAGTCTTGACTTTTAGAAAATAAGAAGCCGATTTAGTTATCCAATCAACAATAACCCAAATTGAATCAAATTGCCTTAGGGTTTTGGGTAAACCTGTCACAAAATCTATGTTCACATCTTCTCACATCCAAGTAGAGATCTCAATATCTTGAGTCAAACCACCAGGTTTTTGATGCTCTACCTTCACTTGTTGAGAATTAGGGCATTCAGATACAAACATGGCTATATCTTTTTTCTTACCGTGCCACCAAAACACTTCCCTCAAATTTTGATATATTTTGGTAGACCCAGGATGAATAGAATAATTCAAGTTATGGGCTTCACCTATTATTACCTCTGTAAGACGATAAGTGTATGGAACACACAACCAATCTTGATACCGAAGCATACTATCTCCTCTTTAGAAGAAAACCTCTACCTTCTTTTTGGTAACCAATGTCACGACCCAAGCCTAGGGCCTAGACATGACCGACGAATAGGGAACCAGAAGAAACCCCAAATGAGCCTCTTAGCATATCATTACATATTCTTGGTCGAGGAAGTAATGTAAAGCATCACAAGAAACTTAAACAAGGGGAATTGGGACAAAAGAAGAGAGACTAATACTTCAGTAACATGTAAAAGTTTGGAAAACAAGATCAAGGGACTAAGGGGAAAGCTTGCATAACATCAATTCAAGAGATGAAAAAGTCAAGGCTCATAACATAAATACAACTTGTCCAACAACACTTGTACTACGAAGATAGGAGTAGGGGCCAAGACAAAGAAATCGGGCTCACCCTCATAGTCAAAATAGAAATAAAGAAGAGTCTCTCAATACATAATAGAGAAACATAGACAAGTAGAGACTCACCAACTAGCTTGAGTAGCACCGAACTAGCTACGTGGAGGAGGAGGATGATCAACTTGGCCTCTGGATCCTACATGGTGATATCATGTTGGAAATAGTATGTGTTAATACTTTTGAATGTACTAAGTATGTGGGATGCAATGTAGCAATAGATAGGCATCATGATCAAAATGCTTACCATTAAGCAATAGGCATAATATAACAATATGACATGTATGACCAATGCATAAATAAAACATGCTTAAGTAACTCATGCTTACATAGGATATTATATATGTAGAAGAAACCAAGCTAGATTTTATAGGTACAAACACCTTGGTGGTTGATGATTGTTTCACCCCATCACCATGGAAGTGTGGTACAAACACCTCTCATGGTTGATGACAATCACACCTTATCACTACAGTGGTGAAGTATAATCCCAAATGGCATAGATAGATAAGAGTTCGATAATTTCCGACTGAGGAGCAAGATGAGTTTCAAGTCTACTCGTGCCTATTTATACCTTTACTCATCATTTTAGGACTAATGATCTCAAGAGGGAGTAATGTGACACCCGATAAAATTTTACCATAATGCCCCTAAAATGTAACGTGCACGTAATGCATCTTCTAAAGCTCTAATGGGAAATTTGAGACCGGATTGCGATCAGTGCGAAAAATTGAATTAGGAAATGGTTTCGACTAGATTTAAGAGCAATAGCGTTGAAAATTTATTTTCTCAAAAATTGGCAGAAATAGTAAAGTTTTTGCACCCAGGGCGCGATGCACCTGGGATACGAAAACACACATAACATTTTTTTTTACTTCGTAAACTTTTCAATGTAAATGAAAATTTGCAAAAATGGACAATTTATATAAGTGCGCGATGCGCACCTATATAAAAACAAATTGTTTTTCTCGTTAACTAGGGAGGGGTATTCCTGACTTCTCCCAACCCATCTTTAATACCCAAAACGTACTGCTAAGATTAAATACATACAGAAGGCTATTAAAACCCCATTTATTCCTAAGTCTAAACTATGTTCTGAGAAAAGGATAAGAAGAAGAGAGGAGGGTTTCATGTGCAAGGCCAAATTCATGAAGAAAGTTGAGGATTCTACAATACCAGGTATATAAGGCTACCTAAAAGCATGGAATTAGTCACACACCTAGTCTTCTTAGGTCGAACTGGCACCCGTTGCCGATAAGACCCAGGAGAACCAACCTATATATATGTGCTTTCTATGCATATTATAAGGGATTCCTCCGTTCAACATGCCTTTAAGAAAGTAAACAGTAATAACAAGCCAAAAGGAGACACTTATGGCTAGGTTGTTGGGGCCACAGTATTTAAAGTACGAGACATGACCACACTCTAATTTACAATCTACAAAGCCTCTAGATAAGGAAAAATATCTGATAAGGGTCGATATAGGCCCTGCCTCGACTAACTATACAATACAAAAATATAAGCTCTAGACACACACAAAGCTCCGAAGCAACCTGGAGCTTGGTAATAGCAGCTGGATATCCTATACTTCTACTTGGGAGATCTACTAGCACCTGTACCTGCAACATGAAATACAGGTCCCCCTTAAGGGATATTAGTATGAGATAATGTACTGAATATCTAAGGCAGGAAATATTGTATATGAATTAACAACTCAAATAAAACTATACATGGTGTAGGATAAGAAACCACCCTTAGTTGTACTGTGGAATCATGTACTTTATGTTCTTTTTATTACTTTACCTTTACTATATAATCTGTGCACAACATGTAATACAAATGACCAGCTGTATCAATGCTGAATCTATATCGGGATCGGCCCTGGCTAGGCTTTTCCTTTAACCCCTTGGGCTATCCCCCGTGATAGGATTGACCTTGGCTAGGTGATCCTTCCACTCCTCGGGTTACCACCCATCAACAAGCAATATACTTTATCTTTCAATTACCTTTGAGATGATTCTTTTAGTGGACATAATATTGGAGCTGTAGGACTATAGATACAACATATGACGTGTAAATAATCACAAAAGACAACACCATGATGAAAGGAGTAAGTTACAAAAATAATGAAATACATAGGAGGTAAAACAACACGTGAACTTTATTTAACAGAACAAACTCGTGTATCTTGTTATCAAAGTATGTATGAAGATTTAAAGGTAACTAGGCATGGGAGCATATGAACATGTGAAAGAGTGGAGACATGGCTGGTTGTTATGTCGAAATAGATAATAGCCTCTATGTACCACAGAAGAACCTAGGCTTCATTCCAAGTAATATGAAATCGAGTAGCCTTACATACCTCATTGTATTACCTCGTTACAATCTTGGAGTGACTGCTTTTTACCTCAAATATTTATCTATAATATATTAGGCAATAATACTAGTATTAGTAGCAAAGAAGCACTTCTTGACAGCCCAATATCATAAAAACTAACACCCGGGCAGCAAGTTTTTAATCAGTGACGCAAGGACATTTCTTCAACTTTTTCACATATAATCGTATCTTCTAACAATCATTCTTATGTACATGTTATATGCATTTTGTTTCAAGCACTTAATAGTCTTACAACAGCCCACAATATAGAACACATAGCAATTCTACTCAATATACAAACAGGCGGCATAACGTTGCATTCCTTTGCCACATTTCGACGTCAACAATCCCGAACCTGTTTCAACTTTACCGAAAATTTATCAAACATTCTTTAAACATAAAACTAGTATTACAATAGTCCACAGATAGTGCCAAATCTGGTTAAGGTCGTGGAACAACAAATTATAATTATTAGCTCCAAAGTTTCTTTTAAGAGAACAATTACGACGTCATACAACAACTCATCTTTGTGGATTGTAAAAGTGGTGAAACAACTTAGTTGCATCACTAAAAAACTATACCTTGTTGAAAACATAAGTATCACTTCATAATTCAGCCAACCAAGAAGAGAAATCGTCTAAAATAACAAGAAAAGTTCACAACAATCCTTAGGACACAAGCTGTCCAAATTTCTAGCGCAGACACACTAGCATATACTTCTTATTTTTCATGGTATAAGTATAACAAATACATGGATATTTCCACATACCTTAGCCTTCAAGATTTCGGTCTCCTTTAAGAGCCCTAGAGGGTTGTGTAGGCTGCCTTGTGAAGTGAAATAAAGAGATAAAAGGAGGCTTTTGGAAAGCTGAAAATTGCTCCAAAGTAAAATGAGTGTTGCTTTTAAGCCCTTATAAAGGGTCTCTTTGGCCGACTTTCTTTATAACCGTTGACCACATATTAAAACTTATTAATATCCTTGTGATGCAGTAGCTTGGCCCTTATATTTGGACCTAAATGGGTCTCAAAGTTGATGTGCCTTGGCTGCCCATTTTCCAAATTCCTCTTAGTTATTTTTGGGCCCAAATAGTCAATTGGGTTGTGATGTACTTGGGCCATTTTGACATTCTTCTTGGACTTAAAATAAGGTCCATTTGTGATGCTAAAATATGGGCTAAAGTTACACCATTAACACGAACTTTATTCATAATCATACATGGATAAACTCGACGTTGGGCCTTATCTCTGTTTAGCTAGCAAATTTAAGCTAAGCAAGTAGGTGACTCACCTGCTAACTTCCTAAGTCCTACAAGCACCTCAATTCTCTCACTTTTTTTATCTCCGTGATTTCCTCAATTCGACTTAAAACTTATTTACACTCGGCCCTCTTCAGGGTTAGACATACATATCACTCTTTAATTGGAGATTCAAGCACTTTTTAAAAATTGGCGCTAATTTGAAAAGCCATATCATGTTTCATTTGCATAGTACTAATATTGTAAGATGTGGGGTGTTACATCCTCCCCCCCTCCCTAGGAACATTTTTCCTCGAATGTTAGCACTATTTGATATCTTAACCAAGTATAAATTTTTACATACACAAACTTTTGACAACACACTAAGTATTCAATCACACGTACCTATTAGTATCCTAATTGTGCATGTTGGACTTCCTCTTTACCTTCAAATAAGTAAGGGTATTTTGCCTTCATCGCGTCCTTGGCCTCCCATGTTATTTCTTCTTCTTGCTGGTTTCTCCAATGTAGTTTTACTAAAGCTATTTCTTTATTCCATAGCTTCTTAACTTTGACAATCTAGAATAGCAATAGGTACCTCTTCATATGTAAGATCTTTTGTAACTTGCACTTTTTCAATAGGAGTGATACGAGATGGGTCACCTATGCATTTTCGAACCATTAGGACATGAAAAGCTGGATGAACCATTGAAAGCTCTTGGGGTAGCTCTAGTTCATATGCAACCTGCCCAAACTATTTAATAATCTAATATGGCCCTATGTAACGTGGGCTCAGTTTTCCTTTCTTACCAAATCTCATAACTCCATTCATTGGAGACACCTTTAAAAATACCCAATCCCCTTCTGAGATTTCCAGTCCTCTCCTCCTAGCATCCGCATATGATTTGTTACGACTTTGGCCTATTTCTAGGTGCTACTATATTACCATAACTTTCTCCATGGCTTGTTGTACTAGATCTGGCCCAAGCAAAGAGGTTTCACCCACTTCAAACCATCCAATTGTCGATCTACATTTCCTCCCATAAAGCTTCATAAAGTGCCATCTTGATACTTGTGTGGTAGCTATTATTATAGGCAAATTTAATAAGTGGAAAATGGTCCACCCAACTACCTTTAAAGTCCAATGCACAAGCTCGCAACATATGTTCATGTGTCTGAATGGTGCGTTCTTCTTGACTGTCTGTCTGAGGGTGAAAAGTTGTACTTAAATTCACTAGTGTCCCTAAACTCCTTTGGAATGACTTCCAATATTTTGCAATGAATTGAGCTCCTCGTTCAGATATAATGAAGATTGCGACTCCATATAGCCTGACTATCTCTTTGAGGCGTAGCTTGGAATACTCTTCGGCTGTATAATCACTTCTGACTAGCAAGAAGTGTGCTGACTTTGTGAGTCTATCAACTACTACCCATATGGAGTCAAACTTTTGAAATGAGCGAGGAAAACCGGTAACAAAATCCATATTGATCATATCCCACTTCCATGTTGGAAGCTCTATACAATGCATATAACCTCCTGACTTTTGGTGTTCTACTTTCACTTGTTGGTAAGTTGGGCATTGAACCACAAATTCTTTAAGGTCCTTTTTCATGCCTTCCCACCAAAACATTCCCTTCAGGTCATGGTACATCTTAGTTGATCCTAGATGGATGGAATATTGGGAATGATAAGCTTCTTCCATTATCCTCTTTCTTAATCCATTAATATCAGGCACACATAATGTATTTTGGTAGTAAAGTACTCCATTTTTGTAAGGTCAAAGCCCTTTATTGTACCCTGACTCACTTTTTCCTTAAGCTGTCATAGAACGGGATCCTCGAACTGTTTTTCCTTTCACCTCCATTACCAATGAAAACTCAGCTGCATTATGTAGAATAACCCCTTCCTTTGAAGTTTCAAGAAGGCGTACTCCCAAACTGGCTATCTGGCGTAGATCCTTAGCCCCTCCTTGACTTATGACAGCTTGATCACTAGTATTCATGATTGCCTTACTACTCAGAGCATCGACTACCACATTTGGCTTCCCTGTGTGCTATAGTATATCAACGTCATAATCCTTTATTAGCTCTAGCCATCTCCGCGGTCTTAAGTTTAGGTCTTTCTTCTTAAAGATGTATTGTAAACTCTTATAGTCAGTATATATGTCAACGTGAACCCAATACAAATAGTGGGGCCATATTTTTAGAGCAAACACAATCGCTGCTAGATCAAGATCATGTGTTGGATAGTTTTTCTCATGTAGTCATAGTTTCTTAGATGCATAATTAATTACCCTACCATGTTGTGTCAGCACACACCCTAAGCCAACTCCTGAAGCATCACAATACACTGCATACCCCTCGGTGCCTTCCGGAAGTACTAGCACAGGTGCAGAAGTTAGCTT
>JAOTQR010089462.1:0-33641 GCA_025774065.1 Solanum ossicruentum
ATCTGCAATAGGCATCGAACTGCCTGGAAGAGTATTCACCTCCATTGTCGAATCGAAGACACTTCAACTTCTTTCCTTGTCTCACGTTCTACCATGACATGGAACAGTTTGAAGTAATCAAACACCTAGTCCTTCGTCCGCAAGAAATACACCCACACTTTTCAAGAAGCATCATCAATGAATGTTAAAAAGTATCGGTTGTCGCCAAGTAATTCAAGCTCCAAGGGACCATAAACATCAGAGTGTACTAGACTGAGTAACTCTGATCTTCTCGTTGATGAGGAATTAAACGAGACTCTATACTGCTTACCAAACAGATAATGATTGGAAGGATCTAGTGTAATAACCTTTTCCATATTGATAAGCTCTTTCTTCATCAGTGTAGACAACCCTTTCTCACTCTTGCGGACGAGTCTCTGGTGCCCTAAATTTTGAGAAGCCTCATTTTCCGCTATATTAAGGCTGTCTATGAATATCTTCACAGGAGTCTTGTATAACGTGCCACAAATATATCCTCGAGCCATTGTCATAGCGCCTCTTGATAACTTCCAAGTGCCTTTACTGAAATGACTATCATAGCCCAGTTTGTCAAGAGCTATATCTGAAAGAAGATTCAGCTGAACATCTAACACATGCATACATCCTTCAAAGTGATTGTACTCCTGGAACTTGTCTTTTTCTGGACATCACCAATTCCTACAATCCCAGAGGTACTGGGATTCCCTATCTTTACGGCTCTAAAGTCTCCAACTTTATACGTTGTGAAGTATTTCTTATGTGGAGTAACGTAGTAGGATGCTGCAGTATCTACCACCCATTCCGTATCTTCTCTTGAGACGTGAAGGCATGTCTTATCATGGGTTGAACATTAAGATACATCTATAATAATAGTTAACTAATGTTTCTCTAAACTTGTTCTTCGACTGCGGACTGCTCTGGGCTTGCTTCTCTTTCCATTTGTAGCAGTTCTTCTTCATATGTACTTCAATTCCACAATGATGGCACTTATATGTTGATTTCCTGCCATTAGTGCATTTACCTCTACTCTTACTTCTGCCTCTCCATTTGTCTTTGCTACTCTTTTCTTGCCTCCCCCGGTTCTCTGTGAGAAGGGCATGGGTCTGATCTGTACCCATGTCCTTTCTCCTCGTCTCTTCACTAAATAGAGCATCCTTGACCATTGACATGGTAAGTTTGCCATTTGGGGCTGAGTTGCTGAGTGGTACGACTAGCGTTTCCCAACTATCGATAAGAGAACTTAGTAGTAGCAGCGCCTAAACTTCATCGCCAAGTAGTATCTCTACAGACGACAACTGGTTGACCAAGCTTTGGAACTCACTGGTATGCTCGGCAACTGAAGTTCCATTTTTAAGCTTTATGTTGACTAAATGCCTTATCAACAGGGCTTTATTCCGAGCAGTCTTGTCTTGATACATGTCCTCCAACTTCTTCCAGAGGGCATATACGTCTGTCTCTTGTGCAATATGGCGGAAAACACTATGATCAATCCATTGACTGATTTGACCTATAATTTTTTCGGTTTGATTTCTTCCATTCTAACTCCTTGGCGGGATCAAGATTTTCACATTTCAATTCGAATAAATCTTTACAGCTTAGGAGATCTTCCATCCGAGGTCTTCACAATGTGTAGTTAGTGGCAGTGAGCATAGTCATGGCTCTGGAAGATGATATTAACTCTTCTATGGTCATTATCACCTTGCAATAGCTTAATTCACCAAAACGAGGTTGATCTTGAAAAATAGAGCTCACCGTTACGTCCAGAACGGTCAAAAAAGGTGGAATTGACACTTCAAGACCAAAATTCCACTATTGGAATAGAACAACAATTTCAAAAACTTTAGGGATCAAACTATAATTTCAAAAAGATCAGAGGTCAAACTATAATTATAGAAAAGATCAGGGGCAATCAGACATTTCCTAAAAGTTGAGGAACCAAACTAATATTTTATATAACTTGAGGGGTCAATTTTATAATTATCGAAACTATTGCAGATTCCGGCTATGAATAGTATTTTGGGTCGTCTTCTCCGTCATTCTCCGGTGAATAGTGTCGTCGTTTCAGCAGAACTTCGGTGAACAGTATCTCCATCACTGACAAAATTCCGATAGAGTTGACCGAACTTTGACTGTGATTTCTGGGCTCGATTGAACTCCGATTAGGTCGACCTTTGGTGCGTTCAACTCTGTTCGATGAGACGAATCCAATGGTGCAGTCAAAATTAGATTTCGAACAAAGCTCTGAAAATCCGATGAACAGTATCCGGCAGAACTCCTTTGAACAATATCCCATCACCAAAAAATTTGACCAACGCTTCTACCTTGGCTCTGATACCACTTATTGAAGTCAAAGAGAACAATTGAGCGTTGGTAAATACGAATTTGAGAGAAAAAAATTTCTTCTATTACTCACAAGAATAGATTACAAAAATAACTCTCAAACGCACACTTTTCTAACACTCTTTCTTGGTGTATTTTCTTAGGAGCAGATTGCCCTTTTATATATAAAATGTTACTGCCTATTTTCTTTGGCAGGTGAACAACCTCCTTGTTGTCAAAAGTTGCTAACAACTTTTGACAATAAATACATAATTTGTTGAAAAAAGAAGGGACTGGACTTCTTCAGTTCATATCTATGATAAATATAATAAATTTTTAATATATTCTGATAATTTTTCTACAAAGTAAGAATACAGGCTTTGATAATTTCTTTCAACGATTTCTTGAGTTCTAATGCAAAGTTGACGCAGAAGAAAGTTTTTCAAAATTCTTTGTCAAAAATTGAGCTAATAATTTCGATTTTAAAATTCGTTCATCCAAAATTTTGAATTCAACACGTGCAAGATTGTATTAGGAAAAAAATTGAAGTAAGGTGAGGGAGTAAGTTGATCAAATTTTTGTCTCTAATTATGCATATAAGTTTGAATTTATAATAATAAATAATAATATTTAAATTGTAAATAGGTGTGATTCAGGAAAAAAAAAAAGCTTGTACTCTCAATAAGGGATAAAAGATTAACACTAAACAAAATCAATGTGTGTATACTTAACTAAACTGATAGAGTATACAAATTAAAAGATTATAATAGTACATGATAGAATATAACTTGAGTAGTAGACTTCTTTTGAGAAACAAAAACATTCATATTTTTTAAATTTCAAATCGATAATGATAAGTAACTATATTTTAAGACTGTCAAATGAACTTGAGGAGTAAAGAGATCCTAAGAATTGAGGAGATTGATTTATAATAATTTTTTTTTCTTTTTATTTGATTGACTATCTAATTCTAATATTGTTTAGGCTTAAAATATGTTGAATAGTTTTGAATTAAAAAGATGTCAATACCATATAGGGCTTGCATTTACATGTTAATCCTGCTAGATTAAGCCATGATGTTAATTTGTCCAACAATTTTTAACTATTATGGGAGGTGATCATGCTCTTGGGCCAACCCAACAAGCCCATAAAAGTAAGGGAAAAGTACATAAGATCGACCTAATTTAAAATTATTTATTTTTAATAGATTCAATTTAAATTTTTTATTTTTAATGGACTCGTGATTCAAAATATTTACCTTCTTACCCTATTTATTCTTTTTTATTTTGCCCTAACATCATGCTGACATCAACGTAAATAATATGAAATATTATCTGGTGGTATATAATACCATACCCGATATCATATAGAATTAGCTCAGGCTCTGTGATACTCTATTTGTATATTGATACGTAATTAGTATCATATAGGATTATGTTTTTGTTTTAAGAAATAAATAAGAAACAAATAAAAAAATTATCAAACTCTAAATTAGTGGAAAATATATTCGTTGTAATACTCCATCGGTACATTTATACCTTATCGGTATCGTATAGGACTAGAAAATTATTAAAGTTACAAAATTATTTATTATATTGTAAATAAGTAGAAAATATATTCTTGTGGTATATATTGATATCCTATCGGTATATATCATATAATTTTGAGCTACTTTTTAAAAAATAAAATAATTAAGAGAAAATTATTATAAGTTGCAAACTTATTTATTAAATTCTAAATTAGTAGAAAATATACTTTTTGTGATACTCTATCGGTATATTGATACCATATCGGTATCATATAGAACTGAGGTTAATCCTCTATGATACCCTATTGATATATGTATGCGTATTAGTATACTACACAAGGAATATGCTGACGTTAGCACGCGAATTTTAATATTAGGGAGGACAAAATTTAATAATATGAAGGCAAAAAATATAAAAAGCATATGAATGCAAATAATATGCTTTAAAGAGGCATGAGCTTAGTTTTGCTTAAAAGTAAAAGGATATTATTGAAACTTATGGGAGATTGTCAGATTGATATGCTACAAATCCAATATAAATTTGATATCTTTATAAGTAGAGTTTATATAAATCACATGGTTTATAGAGTTAATTATTATTTTTTGTTACTCTTTTGTAATTTATAGAAATTCTTTAAAACACGTGACAATCTGGATACATTAATTCAGTAATTCGAATATAAAATTTAGGATTTTAAGTATCAACAGGTAACATTTAAAGTATGATACATTGAACATAGAGATAAGTTAGGAATTAGATTTTATGTATTCGAATTACTGTATTAATATATTCGCATTGTTGAATTAATGTAGCCAAATGAAAAAAAGGGATTTTTGAAATTTTAAAAAATAAATAGAAATAATGAAAAATATGATAAATAAAAAAATATAATTAGGTAATTAATTATATGTATAATTTAGTAAAAGCATATCTAAAATAAAATAACATTACGTAGCCAATGGCCCAATCTTGTATTCTGGAGCAAACTCAGATCACCTTCTTACATGCTACATTGTATAATTTTGATATATTTTGAAATATTTAAACCAGTACTTGTTAGTTAAGCTAATAAATCGTTGGGTATAAAAAGATATCATACAATATTTGATATTTATAATATACGCATGTATTTAGGATTGACTCACTCTCTTTGCTATATATTGTATCTACTTTTGTCATTAGTGTACATAACTTAAGATGATTTTATTGACATCGATTCTTCGTAATATGTATTTCAAAAGTGTATGTATAATTCATGAAACTGAATATAATTGTCGTAATTCACAAGATGTGAATCTAGACATATATAAATATAAATCTCAGAATGTATACATGGTATACCTCACAGTTATATCAGAAAATATACATGATACTCTTTTTCTTCACCAAAATAAATAAATAAATAAAAAATCTTTAGGGGATAAAAAAGACTCTTGATCACACAAAACTTGTATCTCCAAATAATGAATTTAGGGATCATTTGGTTATGAACAAATTGTCCTAAAATTAATTATTTTTAAATATATTATTTCATTATATATAAGGAATAAATTATTTCATCAATAATTATAAATAAGAGAATAAATAATTCAAGAATTATCTATGACTATGCGTCAGCTTGGTTAGCAACCAAGATTTGCTGCACTGAAGGAAATGGAAAAATCACGTCTTACACCCAACTAAACAAAGTAAGAAGATAAATATTTATAGCATTACTAATGATTTATATAAAAAGGTAAAAAATATAGATGGTACATAAATGGAGTATATCGTTTAGTTTAGTCTTAACTGACATCTATACTCTTTAACTTTGGATATATAAAAGTAGATATATACATTTAACATGGTGTCTCACACAAATGACTACATAAGACACATATGTTTACTTGTTTAACTTTATACAAATTTAGATGTCTACTTACATATGTTCAAATTGGAGAGTATAAATGTCACTTGAATTCAAATTAAAGAATATATTTATGTATTATATAGTTATGCTACGTGTTTAAATTACAAGGTAATCAATATAATCCATTCCGTCCCATTTACAGTTCTCCAACTTACTATAAATAATTGTTCTAAATTAGTTTCATTTATCAAATCAAGAGAAAATTAGTTAAAAATTTTCTCATTTCACCCCTACAATTTAAGGTTATAAGTTCACAAAAATATTTATTTTTAAAAAAGAAAGGATAAAGGCAAATTAGTAAAACTACTCATTTTTTGATTTCTTAAGATTAAAATTCAGTGTTTTAAAAGACGGGGTGTGAGCGAGATGTTTTATGCAGCATGAGGTGAGATTAAGCCTCGAGACACAGGGCATAAGTCCAATAGATCTACAAGGCGTATATCTCATATATATTCAATTTTGTAATTTCATCACTAAAAAATAAGCAAAAATAAAATTTTCAATGATTTTACAAATAAATCTTAACAAAAACAATCAATAGTATAGAAAAAATATTATAATTATTATTTGAAAAAATATTTATAATGTATAATATAGAAAAAAGTATTATAGTTGCTATGTGGGAAGGTAACAATTGACAATACAAAAGAATTATAATAGCGAAAATAATCTTTAAAATGAAATCATCATCCATCTTTATATTTACTATTATTATTTACATATTTTACTGAAGAAAGAGGATAAAAAGAGTAAGAGTAGTGATTTTTAAAAAATGAGTAAAATTGATTTAGCAACATAATATTATGAAAGTTATATCCTATCAATTTTGGATATGACCTATGAGAGTTTATTTATACATGTTTTTAATAAATCGTTACGATCTGAAATATAAATATTATTACACCAATAATATATATATATATATATATATAATATGATTTGAAGTAAAATAGTTTCAAAATCAAAGTAAATAAATAAATTCCTAGGGCGTAAGTTTTTATCCCCGAACTTACATTTTTATGCCCAAGACTTACACCCCCAACTTCTACATCTAAAGAATCTAGGCCTTCAATTTGCACCATAGAGCGTTTTTGTTACATCTGGGGACTCAGCTCCAAAAAGTTTTTAAAACACTATTGAAGTTGCTAAATCATAAGTAAAATTGTTGGATAATATCATGAATTGGAAATTACAAACTTATGTTGGGGACCGCGCGTACTCACACCCCAACCCTACATCAATATGATATTGTCCGCTTTGGGTCAAGCCTTCACGGATTTGTTTTTTGGGTATATCCCAAAAGTCCTCATACTAATGAGATTGAGTTCAACCTTATAAGTTGGTCATTTGCTCGTTGGGGCCCATGCAACGGAGTGAACAATAAAATTTAGGAGGAATAAATAAACAAAAATGGACACCAAATAATTTAACGTGGTTCACTCAAAACTTTTGGGCTACGTCCATAAATCAACACTTCTACTATATTTCTTCTAATATTACAAATAGTAGGCACAGGTGTGCAAATTCTTCTACTATTACAAATAGTAGACTCTAAGACAACAATACCAAAAAATAGTGAACACACTATTTCTTTTAGTAAAAAGATATTTCTTAAGCACACTCTAATTTTTCTTCACAGACTATTTTATTTTATAGTCGATGGTATACCTCACAGAAGAAATAAATTCTCCATCTATTTATTTCTTTTTCTGTAGCTCTCTCTAATTTTCTCTCTTCCTGAATTGATTCATGAAGGAGCTGAATTACTCCTTTTATAGGCAAACTTTGCCTGCTTTGTTGACAATTCAGAAAGAAAAAGTAAACCAACCAACCGTGTATTTGTTACCAATTTGCAATCAAATTGCATTAGTTGCCAAAGTTGAACAAACTGCCAAATTCCAAAGCAATTTGCAGTAGTTGCCAAAGTTGAAACCTTGATATATGGGCCCTCCATTTGGAGGGACCCACTCAACAATTCTCCCCCTTCTGACAAATGGATGGCTACACATTTTTGTAATTTCGATTGTCATGCCACAGCTCCCCTTGCAAATGTAATCAGGTAACCTGATGTAGACGAGAGTCAACATCACTAGCTAAATCTGCTATCCATTTTGCACCGCCACTATCAACTAGTGGGATACGCCACTTGACCACCACTTTATCAAGAAGACTTTCGACATAAGGCATTATCGCAGACCTCCATATCAAACTCTGACCACACACAATCTCGTGACCTCTCCTCCAGCGATTATCATTTCGGATTTGCCACCATCTTGTACCGCCGCAACAACCTGCGGGAATGCCGCCCGACCATCTTGTCGGGAAGACTTTCGATACAAGGCATTACCGCAGACCTTCTCTCCAGCGATTATCATTTCAGATCTGCCACCATTTTGTACCACCGCAACAACTTGCGAGACATGCCACCCGGCCATCTGTTCTTATCGGGAAGATTTTCGATACAAGACATCACTGCAGACCTCCACATCGCTAGGTTATACTATCTGATCCACCAAATCATCTTGCACCACCGTTATCACTTAACGGGACATGTCGCCTGTACCATCACTTGACAGGAAGACTTTCGATACAAGACACCCTTGGAGATCCTTGGTCATGGTTTCACGTCGAGAACTCCACACGCGTCGGTCCATCACTCCCGCCCTCCAAACCTGGGCTCTGATGCCACTTGTTGGGGATTGCGCATACTCATACCCGAACCCCGTATTAGTATGATACTGTCCGCTTTGGGTCAAGCCCTCACGGATTTATTTTTTGGGTACATCCCAAAAGGCCTCTACTAATGGGATTGAGTTCAACCATAAGTTGGTCATTTGCTCGTTGGGGCCCATGTAATGGATTGAACAATAAAATTTAGGAGGAATAAATAAATATAAATGGACACCAGAAAGTTTAACGTGGTTCACCCAAAACTTTTGGGATACGTCCATAAATCAACACTTCTATTATACTTCTTATAATATTACAAATATTAGACATAAGTGTACAATTTCTTCTACTATTACAAATAGTAGGGTATCAGACAAAAATACCAAAATATAGTGAACACACTATTTCTTTTAGGAATAAAATATTTTCTAAGCATGCACTCTAATTTTTCTTCACAAACTATTTTATTTTATAGTGTATGGTATACCTCAGAGAAGAAATAAATTCTCCATGTATTTATTTCTTTTTATGTGGCTCTCTCTAATTTTCTCTCTTCCTAAATTAATTCATGAAGGAGCTGAATTACTCCTTTTATAGGCAAACTTTACCTGCTTTGTTGGCAATTCAGAAAGAAAAAAATAAACCAACCAACCGTATATTTGTTGCCAATTTGCAATCAAATTACATTAGTTGCCAAAGCTGAATAAAGTTCCAAATTCCAAAGCAATTTGCAGCAGTTGCCAAAGTTAAAACCTTTGACATGTGGGCCCTCCATTTGGAGGGACCCACTCAATAATTCTCCCCCTTCCGACAAATAGAGGGCTACATATTTTTGTAATTTTGACTGTCATGCTATAGCTCCCCCTACACATGTAATCAGGTAACCTGATGTAGACGAGAGTCAACATCACCAGCTAAATCTGCTATCCATCTTGCACCGCCACTATCACTAGTGGGACACGCCACTTGACCACCACTTTGTCAAGAAGACTTTCGACATAAGGGCATTATTGTAGACCTCCATATCAAACTCTGACTACACACAATCTCGTGACCTCTCCTCCAGCGATTATCATTTCGAATCTGTCACCATCTTATACCGCCGCAACAACATGCGGGACACACCGCCCGACCATCTTGTCGGAAAGACTTTCGACACAAGGCATTACCGCAGACCTCCCATCCAGCGATTATGATTTCGGATCTGCCAGCATTTTGTACCGCTGCAACAACTTGCGGGACACGCCGCCGACTGTTCTTGTTGGGAAGACTTTCGACACAAGGCATCACTGCAGACCTCCACATCGCTAGGTTACACCATCTGATCCACCAAATCATCTTGCACCGCTGCTATCACTTAACGAAACACGTCGCCTATACCATCTCTTGACAGGAAGACTTTCGATACAAGGTACCCTTGCAGATCCTTGGTCATGGTTTCACATCGAGAACTCCACACGCGTTGGTCCATCACTCATTCCCTCCGAACCTGGGCTCTGATACCACTTGTTGGGGACCGTGCGCACTCACACCCCAACTCCACATAGTATGATATTGTCCGCTTTGGGTCAAGCCCTCACGGATTTGTTTTTTGGGTACATCCCCAAAGGCCTCATACTAATGGGATTGAGTTCAACCTTATAAGTTGGTCATTTGCTCGTTAGGGCTCATGTAGCAGAGTAAACAATAAAATTTAGGAGGAATAAATAAATAAAAATGGACACCAGAAAATTTAACGTGGTTCACCCAAAACTTTTGGGCTACGTCCACAAGTCAACACTTCTACTATATTTCTTCTACTATTACAAATAGTAGGCACAAGTGTACACATTCTTCTACTATTACAAATAGTAGGCTCTCAGACAAAAATACCAAAAAATAGTGAGCACATTATTTCTTTTAGGAAAAAAATATTTCCTAAGCACACACTCTAATTTTTCTTCACATACTATTTTATTTTATAGTATATGTTATACCTTACAGAAGAAATAAATTCTCCATGTTTTTATTTCTTTTTCTGTGGCTCTCTAATTTTCTCTCTTCCTGAATTTATTCATGAAGGAGCTGAATTACTCTTTTTATAGATAAACTTTGCCTGCTTTGTTGACAATTCAGAAAGAAAAAAAAAACCTAACTAACCGTGTATTTATTGCAAATTTGCAATCAAATTGCATTAGTTGTCAAAGTTAAATAAATTGCCAAATTCCAAAGCAATTTACAGTAATTACCAAAGTTGAAAACTTTGATATTTGAACCCACTCAACAATTTATAGTAATTATAAGCTGGCTATGTGGATACAAAATGCAACCAAATCATCTTTTTTTTTTCCTTAAAGGAGAAACCTGCAATGAGTATTATCTTTTGCTTTTTCTTTCACTAAGGCAAGCTATAGTTCGACCGACTTTTCACCCTTTATTTGGTACAAAAAGTAGTACATCTATCTGTATATCTGTTTAAGCATTTTTTGAACTTGGAGGGCTGGGGAACCATGGATATCAGTGGCCCGAGTCAAGATTTATATTTAAAGGGTGTCAAAATATAAAGTAATTAGCACATAAAAAAATGAAAGACAAAAGACGCTTTAGTTGTCTTAATTTTTTTTTTAAAAGATAATTTTTTTAAAAAAGATGATGAAAACCACAAACCCTCAGTCAGGCTTAAACTCTAGATATCTAGGTCACTGACCAAAGAAAGTTTCTACAACCCTGAACCGATGAGTTAATTTTTTATTTTGTGTCAAGAGGTTTCAACTTTAATGTATATATAGATATAAAATCAAAATTTAACTTATCTATACAATGCAAACGGATGTCATTTGACACCTATGGACAAAGGGTAGCTCCGCCGCCTCCGCCCATGATGGATATGGCTATACGGGGTTTCCCTTGTAGTCTTTGGCATGACAGTTACATTCAACTAGTGTTTGGGTGATTGGATTTAGACTTTGATTTTGTGTCTACTAGCAAACAACTAAACAAAAACAGAAGAAAGATCCTGAATTTAAGTCAAGCCAACTATAAACAAGGATCTAGAACGGATACTGTTGGTTCAAAGGATCAAAGCACTAGAACAAATAAAAGATGTTACAGTATGTTTAGTGATTATAATATAATATGATAGTTATAATCAACACTCTATATAAATATTGTTAAAGACTTCAGTGACTTTAAATATATTAACATTAGCTCAATTTCCACTAAATGTTCTTGCAACAATAAATTATATTGTCGCTATAAGAAAAATCTATTGCCACTCTTTTTGTTGTAACCAACTTTGTTCTTTTGTTCGAACTTTTTTTCATGTATACACACACTCTTCATGTCCCCCCCAGCAGTGGGAGCCAAATCGAACAACGTGTGATGTTGAATTCAATCGTAAGCTCTGTCAAACATGTAAAGAATGAGTGACCACAAGCTCTGTTCAAACATGTGACATGGCGTTAGCTTAAAACGAATTCATCATATGAGCACTATTGAATCTACACAACATAATATAAATTGCAGCTCAATTAGCACAATAATATCTTCTGGTACATATAGAAACACCAAAAAATAAATAAAAGACCACTTATATTTTTTTGAAAAATATTTTCCAAGAAAATATTTTTCTATAGTTAATGTTATCCTTTGTACCAAACATACCCTTAAAGATAACTCTTTAGAGGCATTATTGCTAAACTTCACCTTTTAAATTTTTTCTTTATAATGTTGCCTTAAATTATTATTTTTTTTAAGAAAATGATTAACTATATATGATCTTGATATAGTGCTTTAATGACTACCTATTTTTTAGCATGTTGTTTAGCTAGGTTCTCATGTTGGATGCCAGCAATATCTCTGTAATTAAAAAGTTGATTAGATGTTATAATGACACGATTAATCTATTGATTTAAATTTGAGATTTTGTTGCAAATGTTGTTTGTCAGTATGTTCTTCCTTAATTGTAATAATTAAATTGCAAGCATATCCTTGTCTCAAAAGAGAAAGTTAATCAAAGTAGTAGTCAATTAGACCAACTTTAGTTAACTCAATGTGACAGGTGTAGGAAGTGGACATAACGGAAGCCAACAAAACCTTATTGTCATGACAATCAAAATAATAACTTATAGTGTTGAGTTAATATTAGGTTGATTGTATAATGTGAGAATACATAGATAATTGTACTAAAATAAAGATTAGTGTGTAAATATGAAAGTGTTGCAATTATGAATGAAGTTATCTCATTCATGAATATTCATATAACTTTTCACATTTTATGCAACCTTTCATACTTCTATGCTATCTTTCATCCACTATACATAAATTATTATAGTAAAGCTATAAACTATAAATATGTGAATTTTTCTGAGATAATGGGTGAAGTTTTTCTGAGAGAAGCTTACAAGAAGAAAAATACTACTTCCATAGTAAGAAAAAGTTTCTGTTTTTCAAAAGTTCAAGTGTTATCAAAAGTCATTGAGTGATTCACTAGGCAACAAATTTGAGGCATCACTATTTGTTTGTCGTGGCTCATTTTATCCTGGGAAGGTATATACTACAAGCTTGGGTACTTGAGAGGAATAATTTCCTTAAGAAAACTCTGTGAATTTGGAGAACTTGACTCTTATGTTTAGCTTGTTTGAAACTATGTTTCCACATGCTTACTCTTATGATTGCTTATTTACCTTATATATATGTGCTTATGATATGAGTAAGAGGCTTGGATAGGGCGCCTTTGAATGTCAAATTTGTCGTGTCACAACTAGGCCCTAGATCGTGACAATAGATTCTAGTACTATCCTATGTATGTGTCAATAAAGATCTTTTTGCATGAGCCTACTCAATATGATGATAAGATTTACATAGCAAATTCGCCAGCTATAAAGGTTGAAGGAAAAAAAAAAGTTCTTTTGAAGATGACATCTGACAAGGTGGTGGCTCTCAAGAATGTGCGACATATTCCAGAATTAAAAAATAACTTGGTTTCTGCTTCTTACAAAAATGGATTTAAATATATGTTTTTTTTTAAAAAAAATTATAATTTGCAAAAATAAAGTATATGTAGGAAAGACTTCCTTTGCGAGGGCCTATTTAAGCTCTATATAGTGGCTAATATTGATAATAAAAGTTCTTGCGCTACTTATAACTTCCTTGAGTCAAGTGATTTACGATATGAACATTAGGGACATGTCAATTATAAGACCTTGCGAAAATTGATCAATTTGGAAGTGTCGTCTTATTTTGAGTGCAATAACATACAATATATATTAAATATGTGTGGAAACTAAGTTTGTTAAGCACCCTTGTAATTCTACTGAAAGGAATTTCAATCCTTAGACATGATTTACACGGACATTTGTGATATGAAGTCAAATTTACACGAAAATTTGTGATATGAAGTCAAATCAACGCATGGTAGAAAAAAGTACTTCGTAACTTTATTGATGATTGCACTAAATATTAATATATTTATTTGTTGTTAAGTAAGAATGAAGCAATTGAAGCATTTAGACAATTGAAAATAAATTGAATTAAATAATAATAATAATAATTAAAAAATAATAAAAGTTATAAATAATATTTATTAATGAATGTACTATTGCGAAAGTCACCTCGCTAATCTATCAAAAAAAAGGAGTAAAAAATCTAAATAGACATTTAGGAATAAATTAAATTAACAACTTCAAGAATTAATAATACCTCATAATCAAGAGACTTGACAGTCTTGAAGAAAAACTATGCTCAGGTAAAATAAAATAAAAATAATTAATTTTATCTTGAACTTCTAAAATGATAAATAATTTGAGACATCCATCAAATAAATATAGTACTTATTAAATTATATTTTTTATTTATTATTTTTCTTAACGAGAATAAAATGAATTAAGATAACATTTTTTAGGGCAAAAAAAAAATTTTTTTTGACCTGAAAATACCTTTAATAACTAAAAACCATGAAACGTGTTAAAGAAGGTTTTAGGCCTAACTCACACCCCAAAAGCTAGCTCAAAGGGTGGAGGATTGTCTAATCCTTATAAGGAGTCCACCCATCCTATTAAGGACCAATGTGAGATTTTTGTGTCTCAACAAAACGAACCATGAATGTACTAAGAACTCTTAACTCCTACATTTTCATCTACAACTATAAAAATTTGAAGTAGCATTTTAGATTGAAAATAATAAATTTAAATGTGTAGATCCATATGATGCGTTATCCATATGACTATTATTATGAAATCCAGGTGCATGGATTTAATGATTTAAATCATGTAGCCATGTTCATAGTAAGTGCATAAAATTATTCAGTAGTTTTATATCATCTGGAATTATTCTGTACCATCTATATAAATCCCCTTGTAATTTATAAGTATTATATAAGAGTTTTTCATATATATATATATATATAACTTGATCTCATTTTATATTTATGTGCTCTAATTTTGAGTGTATATAAGTAGGCAATGAAACTTATATATAGTTGAATAAATAGATACATGAATTTTACGTGGCATAGTACACGTTGGACACCATGTAGGACACAAATTATTAGGTAGGATGCCGTGCATGTATGATGTGTGTGGCTATTTGTTTGACTTTATATTAATTTAAGTGTGTGCTTGTGCACACCCAAAATTGAAGAGCATAAATGTAAATCGAGGCCAAGTTAAAGAGTATATTTATACATTATGTCATTTCAATATGATACGCCATCGGTTGAACAATAATTATTCACTACTAACTTGGCACAAGGATTAAGAAAAAATAAACGATAGGATGGAGTAGTTTTATCAAATCACCCTTATTAAATATAATTCAACTAATCATTGAAAAAATGCATACTATTTTAACATACAAGTAAAATAGATACAAAATGGTAAGTTGTTCATTAATTTTATAAGTTGAATAAATATTACTTCCTTTGTCTCAAATTAGTTGAATTTTTGAGGTTTTTTTCATAATTCAAAATAGTCGAATTGTTCAAAGTTCAAGATGAATATTTGAAATTTTTTCTCTATTTGCCCTTTCATTTATTGAAGTTCTATATTTTCTACGAGATAAATTATACTACATATTTATAATTTCACAAAGGGTAATAGTGGAAAGTATGGGCTAAATTTTATCTTCGAATACTTTTCTATATGTGCACCTCACAAATTCAATTAAAATGGGATAAAGAGAATATTGTATATTTGAAAATAGTATAATGCTGAACACTAAAGATGAACAGAGATAATATAAATGAATTTAATATCTATCTTTTTTTCTATCATACTATCAAAATGTCCGCCTAAAATTCTAAACTGTTGATTTAGTTAGCTTTTGTTCACTATCTTGTTCGAGTTCAAAACACAGGACACACAATAAGTCTTAGAAATAGCGATAGTTTTGAGGTCTAATTATTAAATATAGCAATATAATTGGGATAATTACAATTTATATATTCTTTTATATAAAACAAATTTAAAAAATTATTATATCAATAATACAAAGTGAATTTCAAAAACTCTTATTATACTTGATAATTTTAGCGCTTGTTATGTTTCATATCTATAGTGTATATGTTTGTCGAATTATGTAACTATCCCATATCCTTTTTAACAATATTATATAAAATGGAAGAATGTAAAGAATTGAATTTTGGGCATTACTCGAGCTTAAAAAAATGAGATGAAGAGGATTGTCTAAATCATATTAAGGACAGAGGGAAAACGCTCTCTAAACGCATGCTAAACCCTCCTTCCGCCAATTTCATTGTCTTCGTTAATGGCCTGCCCGTCCACCGATCAACCTCCCCCCGAGGTTGGCCGTGCTGCTACACCACCTTCTTATGCCAGTTTACTTAAGCCTTCACTTGTTCCGGCTAAATTTATTCCTCTATAAAGCCCATCTCGTATCTACATCGCGAATCAGTAGTTGTGTGGGAAGAGAGGAAATAGATTAGATGATTGTCAACGAAAGCATTCAATTTGCAGCAGTAGGAAAATTCTCTTATTGATGGTCAAAAATCCTCGATCTGAGAAAGATGATCCCGACACAATGTGAGTTGAAAGGTGATTGTCGGATTGGACTTCTAAGTAATAAACATGTTCTGATTCGTGCATCGCTGAAGGATTATGTCCATATCCTATCAAAGCCTGCATTTTATATAACTCGATGACATAAATCATTCCCAATGTGCACATTCAAGTGGGACCCTAGTTTCGACCTAGATGAATAAACCACCACAGCGGTGACTTGGATTTCGTTTCCAGCATTACCCCAAACTTTTTCTATGAATCAACAGTTTTCTTATTGGCTGCTATTAGCAAGTCATTGCAAGTGGATCTTGCAACGAAAAATATAACTCGACCCAGTTGTGCCAGGGTCAAGGTAGAAGTTGATCTGCTTGGTGAGTTCCTGAGGAGAATCAAAATTAGGATTAAGAAGGATACGAAGGAAGTTATAGAGAAATGGGTGAAAATTAAATATTATTATCTTCCAAATTACTGGGTAATGATTTTGACCAATGCAACATGGAGCATCCTAAGTTATTCAAAAAACCAGGAGGCAAATGCCGGCGAGGAGGGGCAGAAACAGGAGGAAGGAAAAGAAGAGAGCAAAAATGTAGTTAATGAGAAAAATGACAATACATGGGAGGAAAAAGAAGGGGAAGCCTTTAAGGAAAAAATGAGGAAAAATGGGGGGAAGAAACCAAAAATCCATAGTGTTTGGAACAGGCTCTGGACATCAAATAAATTTAAATCACTTGCCAATGGAGAGGGGGTGGAACATGTAGCAGATAATGCAGGAGGGAGTGGTGTAAAAGAGAAGTCTCAGACTATTGCAGAGGGTGCCAAAAAGGTGTTGCAGGAAGAATGATTAGTAGATTCAAAATCATAAAAATAATCAGAGAGAATAACCTCAGATAACGTGAATGAAGCAGGGAATGCTTCCCCTACACTGTGGCAGGGGGTGCAATCTGGTGGTTCGAAACATAAACACACTGAGGGGATGAGTCCTGCCAAACTTGTGGGGAAGTCCAGACCTATAGCTCCATCTCAAAATAAAGACAGGTCAAAGGGAGGAGACTGGTAAAGAAAGCACCATAAATGCCCCGGAAAAGGATAAAGGGGTAAGTGAGATAGGGGAATCTGGTGAGGAATTATCAAACAAGGAAGAATTGGGGGAGTTGATGAATCAGGCTAGGAGAAGCAGTTGAATAAGGGGAAACTTGGAGTATAATATTGCCCATGTATCAAATACGCCTGATCTTTCTTCTAGGCATTCAGATACTTTAACTGCAAAAAGAGGCAAACCTATGGTCCCCCTACAAGTTAAAACAAGGAGGAATAAGGAGGGGGTCGGTAACATGTGATCAATGATGTACATGACCTTATTTTAGAATATTAGATCAATTAATACCCAAAATGCATTTGAAAGATTAATTAATCTACACAAAAGATATAAATACTCTTTCATAGCTTTCACGGAACCTTTCCAAGATCCATCGAAGCTTGAACAATATAAATGGAGGATTGACTTTGATAATGCTCTTGCAAATACATTAAGGAAAATCTGGCTATTCTAGAACTTTAACTGGACTGGTTGTGTTGTTAGAGATACTACACAACTGTTGACCATGAGATTTTCTATGGCTAACAAAGTTTTCTTAATCACTGCTATTTATGCCAGATGCAGTGCATTAGAGAGACTAGAATTATAGGAGGAACTGGAAGGTACTGATGTAGGGAATCATCCCTGAATGGTAGGGGGTGACTTTAATGTCATTCTTAATGAGGAAAAGAAACTAGGGGGATTGGAGTTTGAACAAGGGGAAACTATGTAGTTTGCTCAGTGTATTAATTCTTGTGCTCTAATGGAGACTCAGTTCACTGGGAGTAAGTTCAAGTGGTGGAATGAAAGACTTAATCAAGAATGTATTTTCAAGAGATTAAACAGGGTACTTGTTAATGTGGTGTTTCCTAACTCTCTCCCTACTATTGAAGTTACACATCTTAGTAGTGATAATTCTGACCATGCACCTTTACATGTGAGTGTAAGTTCAGAAGCTGATAATGTAGTCTAGTCTTTTAGATTTCAAAATTTCTGATGCACTTATCAGGGATTTGAAGAGGTTGATATGGAGAATTGGAAGGCTGATTTTGTTGGGGAACCTTTTTTGGTATTACATGCTAAACTCAAAAGAGTAAAAAGGGCCCGTAGGGCCTGGAATAAAGAAAGGGTTGGTAATATCTTCATTCAGAAAGCTACCTTAGAGGATATTATATTAGTCAAGGAAGCCCAATTTGAGATTGAACCATCTTCTGGTAATAGGGCTGAGCTAAAAAGTGCTGAGGCAGAGCTAAGTGTTGAATATGGAGGAAACCTAGTAGAAGCAGAAGGTTCGAACAGGAAGATAGAAACACTAAATTCTTTCATGCCTATGTCAAAGGAAGGAGAGATAAACTGCAAATCGGTGAAATAACTATAGAGCAGGGGGTTACTTTGAATAGCAGCAATGATATTGGGACAGCTGGTGCTGAGCATTTTAGAATTCAATTTATGGAGAGTTCACACAATCTGAACTGCTCAAACTTGATTATGTCCAAGCCTTGATAACAACAGAAGAAAATGCTCAAATGATTAAGCTGCCTGAGAAGGAAGAGATAAAATATGCAATGTTGAATCTGAATGCTGATGGAGCTGTAGGGCCAGATGGGTTTATAGGCTTGTTTTTCTATCAGTGTTGGGGTATTGTTGAAGAAGATATCAACTTAGCAGTTAAGTATTTCTTTTGTGGGAATGGACTACCTAGGTTGTTACTCATACTAACCTGGTACTTCTCCCTAAGAGGAATTGCCTAAATCATTTAATGATCTAAGGCCTATAAGTCTCAACAATTATATCAATAAAGTGGTGTCAAGGGTCCTACATGAGAGAATTGCTATAGTGCTGCCCAAAATCATCTCTCCTAACCAGACAGGGATTGTGAAAGGTAGAAGTATCATTGAAAATGTTCTCTTGGCATAGGAAATCATCAGAGACATTAATAGGAGAAAGAAGTATACTAATATAGTGGTGAAACTTGATATGACTAAGGCCTATGATAAAGTTTTCGGGGTGTTCCTTACTAAGGTGCTGAAAAAGTGTGGCTTTGATGAGGTTATATGTCACGCCGTGGGAAGATACCCTAGACATGACTGACACTCGGAGACTATTGCTATCCCCCAAGCGGACCACTCAGTCTCTTTACCATAATTTAGTCAATTTATCAGCGGAATAGAAATGATATAATGATAATAAATATTATCCTATCAGTGGACTCGAACTATTAACCATCGATCTATAATAAAGAAATAGAATAGATAACGAAAATCTCAAATGTAAGGAATGAAAGAAAGAGGGTAAAGAACCCTCGACATCAGCATCAACATCTACATCTTTGAAGCCTATATACTAATGTCTGATATGGTACCATGACAAGCCATGACTATCAACATCAAGTAAAAGACTAGAAATCAATAGAAAATAAACATCCTCTGAATGTAGGGGGAGGACTCACCATTGTCTGGAATAGAGAGCTCTGAACATTAACGATTGGGCTGCTGAAGTCCTCGATCTATTGAATCTGCATTATAAAATGATGCATCATCAGAAGGGCGTTAGTACGCAGAATGTACTGTATGTAAAATGGGCTAAAGTAAAAAAGGAAACAATATATAATCCCTCGTCAATCACTCACTCTCACCTCAGAGTAAATGACCATACTCTATCACTTTGCTATCCATCAAACATCCAACAATCACATTGCATCGGAGTTCTATCATCATGGAACCTATCTGGGAGTTTCTATAATCGACAACCACTATCTATGAGCCGATAGTAGTACAACGAAGAGATGTTGTTGCCACATCCGTCTAGTAGCTTGCCGGGGTAAAGGATGAGTCTTTTAGTGGATCCAAAAGTCTTTCAAGTCCTCCTTTGAGACTAACGAAACATCCGCTTTCACGGTCCAATCCTCTCCTACACTGACCTCTTAGTTAATGGGTTCAAGTGAGACTCACTCTTACCCATTTCGGTGCTAATACTCCTCTTAGGACTCCACATGCTCATAAATTCGTCAATCCATCAAGAACTCTCAACACCCAACTTCTACGGGCAAGATTATCTATTCAATCTAAGGGAATTATACCATTCAACTCTATCAATAATAATTTTAGCTATCACAGTCACCAACACACTCACCTCAGGACTCAGACTCAGTCAAGCATCACTTTCAGGCATTCAAGGCTCTATACATCCCCTTAAGTTCATTATTCAAGTCCTTATAGAGAGTAATTTTAACAATCAAGTCACAATCACATAGTAGTGAAAATGCACAGTAAAAGTTAAACATGATGATCATCAAACTTGGATATAAAAATATGGTTTAAAGAATTTAAACAAGAATTCAAGAAACTATTCAAGAATTTTTAAAGAAATTTCAAGAAAACATGATTCAAGATTTTCTACGTATGATTTCCTCATCCTAACTCTATATTGGCACATGGGAGATCAATCGCATACTTTTTGGTAGCTTTTACATCGTTGGGAATGAAGATTTCTTCAAGAAATTTGAAGGATTTTTGGAATCCTTACTGTTTTTCTCCTCTTCTCTCTTAAAACTTGCGTAAAAATAAAAGACTTAGAATAGTTTTGGGTTTAAAAACCCTTTTTGTACGAATTATACATTTAAAACCAACTTGGAGATATAAAAATATATCAGAAAGGATGAAATTTCCCTTCCCGAATTAAAAGAAAAAAACTGCTTCCTCATACACTAGTGCGCGACGCGCACTAGTGTTTTTTTCTAATTTTTTGCGAATTCTCGATCTTCGTCAAATTTAAAAAAAAAAATGTAAGTGCGGTTCCGCGTCCTCTCTGTGTTGCACAAGGGGCATGGAAATCTCACTATTTTAGGCACTCTTTGCAAAAACTAATTTACATTTTTTCGTGTTAAAGACGAGTGAAGATCATTTTCTGATTCAATTTTCGCACTGATTGCAAATCGGGTCTTGGATTTTCCATCAGAGTTGGGAAAGACACGTTGTGCACACAATAAAGTTTAGGGGCATTTTAGTAATTTCATAGGGTGTTATAACATCTCTCCCTTGGGATCATTCGTCCTCGAATGATGAGTAAAGGTCAAAGGGGGACTTGAATAACCTCAGAACTCATCTTATTCCTCACTCGGGAACACTCGAACTCTTACTATCCATCATCTATCTATCTCTATCTTAGACTCGGGAATAGGGTGAAGCAAGCATCAACTTAATGGATAGGAATACTCAGAATTGATAAGAATAAGAATATTTACCTTCAACGTCATCATCACTTGGCACGAACATATGCGAGTATTTGAGTTTCATCGCTTCCTCAGTTTCCCATGTAGATTCTTCAACGAATTGATTCCTCTATAGGACTTTAACAGTGGCTATCTCTTTGTTTCTCAGCTTACGAACCTGTCGATCGAGAATCTGAACTAGGATTTCATCATTACGATAAGCTATCCTTCACACCCGTACTCTCCATCGGAATTGCTATGGCTGGATCCCCCAAACATTTCCTTAGCATAGATACGTGAAACACTGGGTGAACTTCATTTAGCTCGGAGGGAAAATCTAACTTGTAAGCAACCTTCCTAATCCTTCTTACAATCTGGTATAGCCCGATATAACGGGGACTCAACATCCCTTTTCTTGCCAAATCTCATGACACCCTTCATAAGTGACACATTAAAGTACATCCAATCATCTACCTCGAACTCTAGTTCTCTTCTTCTCACCCCCGTGTATGATTTCTGGAAACTCTAGGCTATCTTCAACCTTTCCCTGATGACTTTCACTTTCTCCATAGACGGGTGTACGAGGTCAGGCCCAATCAATTCAGCTTCAACCACCTCGAACCAGTCAATCGGGGATCTACATCTCCTCTCGTACAATGCCTCATACGGGGCCATCTGAATGCTGGCATGATAACTATTATTATACATGAACTCAATCAATGTTAAATGGTCATCCCAGTTTTCTTTTAAGTCAATAACTCATGCCCTTAACATATCCTCCAAAGTCTAAATAGTGCGTTCTGCCTGTCCGTCTATCTGGGGGTGAAAAGCGGTACTCAAATTTACTTTCGTACCCCATCCCTTTCGAAAAGATCTCCAAAATTGAGAGGTGAATTGAGATCCTCTGTCTGAGATGATAGACAAGGGAACCACATGCAACCTCACAATATCCCTAATGTAAAGTTGGGCGTACTCCTTAGCTGTATAAGTTGTCTTCACCACCAAAAAGCAGGCTGATTTAGTCATCCTGTCTACAATCACCCATATCGAATCATGCTTCCTTCTGGATCTTGGTACGCCGGTAATGAAATCCATGTTGATCACCTCTCATTTCCACTCCAGAATTTCAAAGTTCTGAGCTAGCCCATATGGTTTCTGATATTCAACCTTAACCTGTTGGTAATTAGGACACTTGGAAATGAACTCAGCAATATCTTTCTTCATCCTATTCCACCAATAGACTTCCTTTAAGTCATGGTACATCTTGGTGGAGCAAGGATGAATACAATATCTCCTACTATGGGCTTCAACCATGATTCTATCTCGAACACCATCAACATTAAGTACATACAATCTGCCTTGATATCTTAATACCCCATCTCGCCCTTTGGAGAAAATCATCACCTTTTGCTTATGAACTGCTTCTTTCAATTGGTGTAAGACAGGGTCTTGGTCTTGTTTCTCCTTCACCTAAGACACTAAGGATGAAGCAGAACCATTCTGAACATTGAACTCGCCTCCATTGGTCTTCTCAAGTTGTACTCCAATCAAGCCAATCTATGCACCTCTCTGGCTAGGTCCCTCTTCTTCTCCTCCACATGAGCAGTGCTACCTATGAACATCTTGCTACAAGCATAAGCAGCAATGTTATCCTTACCTGGGTGGTAGAGGATGCTCATATCATAATCCTTGAGCAGCTCCAGCCACCTCCTCTGCCGCAGGTTGAGCTCTTTCTGACTGAACACATATTGTAAACTCTTGTGGTCAGTGAATAAGTCCATATGCACTCCATACAAATAGTGACACCAGATCTTAGCTGCGAGCACCACCGCTGCCAACTCAAGGTCATGAGTTGGATAATTCTTCTCATGGACCTTAAACTTCTGGAAGCATAAGCTATCACAATCCCCCTCTGCATAAGTACATTCCCAATCCCAGTTCGGATACATCACAGTATATCATGAAGTCACCCGTCCCGTCTGGCAAGGTCAACACTAGTGCTATAGTCAATCTAGTCTTCAACTCTTGAAACCTTTTCTCTCGTGCCTCAGACCACTGAAATTTGGCCTTCTTCTAAGTCATCTTAGTCAATGGGGCTGATAGAGAAAAGAAGCCCTGAACAAATCTGTGGTAATACCCAGCCAAACCCAAGAAACTTCTTATTTCTATTGGAGAAGTGGGCCTTGGCCGGTTCTTCACCGCCTCAATCTTCTGCTATCCACCCGAATACCATCTCTCGAAATAACATGGCCTAAGAAGGCCACTGACTTGAGCCAAAACTCACACTTGGAAAATTTTGCATACAACTCATTATCTTTGAGTGTTTGCAAAATCACTCTAAGGTGATTAACATGCTCCTTTTCATTCCTCGAATACACTAGGATGTCATCATTAAATACAATCATAAACATGTCAAGATATGGTCTGAATACCCTATTCATCAAGTCCATGAAAGTTGCCGATGCATTTGTCAACCCGAAGGACATGACCAAGAACTCAGAGTGGCCATATCGTGTTTTAAAGGCTGTTTTTGGAATGTCACTTTACCTCACCTTCAACTGATGGTAACCTGATCTGAGGTCTATTTTGGAGAAACAGGTAGCACCCCGAAGCTTGTTGAAGAGGTCATCTATTCAGGGTAGAGGATACTTATTCTTTATGGTAACTTTATTCAACTGTCGGTAGTCTATGCACATCCTTAAAAACCCATCTTTCTTACACACGAGTAGGACAGGAACACCCTAAGGTGAGATACTAGGCCTTATGAACCCTTTCTCTAAGAAGTCTTTCAATTCTTTCAACTCTACGGGAGCTATCCTATATGGTGGAATTGTGATGGGTTTGGTCTAGGGAAGAACATCAATCCCAAAGTCAATCTCCCTATCAGGAGGGACTCCGAGGAGATCATCAGGAAAGACCTCGGGAAACTCACTCACTATCGGGACTGACTCAAGAGTAGGGGACTCAACATCATCAGACTTTACTCGCACGAGGTGGTAAATAAAACCCTTGGATATCAGTGTGCTTTCTCTAAGATAGGAAATGAATTTACCCTTTAGGGGCAACAGAACTACCTTCCCACTCTAAGACAGGCTCATTAGGAAATTGGAACTTGATAATTCGAGTTCTACGATCAACAGAAGCATAACAAACATGAAGCCAATCCATGCCCATTATTACATCAAAATCAACCATCTCTAACTTTATCAAATCAGTTGAGTGTACATGATAAATAGATACCACTGAATCACTGTAAACCCTCTCAGCTAGGATAGACTCACCAGTAGGAGTAGAGACAGAAAGGGCTCAAGCAAACACTCGCGAAGAATACCAAACTTTCTAGCCACATAAGGAGTTACAAAAGATAAGGTGGTGCCTGGATCAATTAATGCATAGTAATCATAAGCAAAGCCACGACACATACCCATGACAACATCTGCTGCAGCCTCTTGCCCCTGTCGGTTACCCATAGCGTAAAGACGGTTTGTCCTGCTTCCTATACCCATAGTAGCAGTACCCATCTGTTGATTACCTGCTGGAGGTATTGTTGAAGACTGAGCTCTGCTTCTCCCCTTCCCTCACCTCCTCTTCGGGCATTCATAGCTAAAATGACCAGCCTAACCACAAGCATAACAAATATCATTGCCCACACGACACTCTTCCAAATGAAGCTTATCACACTTGCTGCAAGGTGGCTTTCCCCTTATACCTTGGGTCACACTAGTCTGATACGGGGCGATGAGGTCTTGTAAGTTTGATAACTCTAAGACTTCTACTCATACCTAGTTGGCTACATGGCCTCACTTGATGCAGATGGTGCGAGATGTGATGATGTCTTCTGAAAAATACGATTTATCACCACTAGTCTGTCTCTACGGGCTAGACTCATGTCTCACTGACTTCGCTTTCTTGCTCAGATGCTCTTCTCTACCCCTCCTCTTATCTTCCTCTATTTGCTGGGCATATACAACAAGTCTGGAGATGTCCATACCAGGAATTGGCAACGTAGAGTTACACTCTCTCTACACATGTCTAACAAGGCTAGGCACAAATCTCCTCATCTTTTGCCCCATATCTTTCACTATCACAAGAGCATACCTTAACAACTTGATGAAATTAAGACTATACTCCTTCACAGTCATCCCTCCCTGCTTTTAATTCACAAATTCATCCACCTTCGCCTCCCTCAACTCTTGAGGAAAGAAGTGATCAAGGAAGGCAACTTCAAACTCCTTCCATGCCACAGGCTCCACATCCTCCCCTTTACTCCCTTCTGTCTGAGTGTACCACACATTAGTCACGTCCTTCAGCTGGTAGGACGCAAGATCAACTCCCTCAATCTCGGTCGCATACATGGCCCTCAAAACTTTGTACATCTCGTCAATGAAGTTTTGTGGGTCCTCCTCTACCTTCGACCCCGTATACACAAGCGGGTTCATCCTCAAAGATTCCCTGAGCCGATTTGCAACTAAGGGATCTTGTGAGCTAGAAATAAGAGCCTGAGAAACGTGGCTATTTCCCTGGGAGGCCACCAACTAAGTTAGCATGGTGATGGCTTCTCTGAATTCTTCCTTAGTAGTGGGAACTGGCTGTGGATGAGCAGGGGGGCGCCTGAGGGACCTCAGCAGTCCTAGTGGGGCATCCCCGTCTCCTCGTCTTAGTCTGCGCAAGAGCCTCTTATTGGGTGTTCTCAACAACAGGAGCTGGGGTATCTCTTTGAGCGGTTATTCTATTGGGCGACATTTTCTATAAGCGTAAAACGCACAAGTTAAAAATAGGATTTCACAAATTAACTTTATAGCATGACCACATATCATAGAAGAATGGTAACACTTCCTAATATCATATAGCCTCCTATTTATGAAGTGTGGTGCCCAAAACACCCATAAATAAGACCCTACTAGACACAACTTCATAAACTCCCTAGGACACTTGAACTTTGGGCTCTGATACCATGTTTGTCACGCCCCGAGAGGGTACCCTAGACTTGACTGACACTTAGAGACTATTGCAACCCCCAAGCGAACCACTCAGTCTCTTTGCCATCGTTCAGTCAATTCATCAGTGGACTAGAAATAATATAATGATAAGAAATGTTATCCTATCAGTGGGCTCATACTATCAATCATCAGTCTATCATAAAGAAATGGAATAGATAATGAAAATGTCAAATGTAAGGAATGAAAGAAAGAGGGAAAGGAACCCTCAACATTAACATCAACATCTATGTCTATAAAGCCTCTATACTAATGTCTGAGATGGTACCATGACAGACCATAGCTACCAACATCAAATAAAAGACTAGAAATCAATAGAAAATAAAAATCCTCTGAATGCAGGGGAGGACTCACCACTGTCTGGAATAGAGAACTCTGAACCTCAACGATCGGGCTACTGAAGTTCTCCGTCTATCGAATTTGCATCATAAAATGATGCATCACCAGAGGGGTGTTAGTACGTGAAGTATACTGTATGTAGAATGGGCTAAAGTAAAAAGAAACAATATACAATCCCTCATCAATCAATCACCCTCACCTCAGAGTAAAGGACCAGACTCTATCACTTTTCTATCCATCAAACATCCAACAATCACATCACATTGGAGTACTATTATCATGGAACCTATCTGGGAGTGTCTATAACGGACAACCACTACCTATGAGCTGGTAGTGGTACAACGAAGAGATGCCATTGCTACATTCATCCAGTACCTTGTCGGGGTAAAGGACGAGTCTGTCAGTGGATCCAAAAGTCTGTTATGTCCTTTTTTGGGACTCAGGAAACATCCGCTTTTTGGGAATTAGGAAACATCTGCTTTCCGAATCCTCTCCTACGCTGGCCACATAGTTAATGGGTTCGAGTAGGACTCACTCTTACCCATTTCGGTGTTAACACTCCTCCCAAGACTCCACATGCTCATAAATCCATCAATCCATCAAGAACTCTCAACACACAACCTCTACGGGCAAGATTATCTATTCAATCTAAGGGAATTATATCCATTCAACTCTATCAACAATAATTTCAGCTATCACAGTCACCAACACACTCACCTCAGGACTTAGACTCAGTCAAGCATCACTTTCAGACATTCAAGGCTCTAGATTTCCCCCTTAAGTTCATTATTCAAGTCTTTACAGAGAGTAATTTTAACGATCAAGTCACAATCTCATAGTAATGAAAATACACAGTAAAAGTTAAACATAATGATCATCAAACTTGGATATAAAAATATAGTTAAAGAATTAAAACAAGAATTGAAGATACTATCCAAGAATTTAATACTAACATTCAAGAAATTTTAAGAAAACATGATTCAAGATTTTGTACTTATGATTTCCTCATTCTAACTCTATATTGGTACGTGGGAGGTCAATTCCATACTTTCGGGTAGCCTTTACATACCTAGGAATGATGATTTCTTCAAGAAATTTGAAAGATTCTTGGAACCCTTACTCTTTCTCTCATTTTCTCTCTTAAAACTTGTGTAAAAATAAAAGATTTAGAATAATTTTGAATTTAAAAACCCCTTATGTATGAATTATACATTTAAAACTGACTTGGGGATGTAAAAATATATCAGGAAGTACGAAATTGTCCTTCCCGAATTAAAAGAAAAAAATTGCTTCATCGTACACTAGTGCGCGACGTGCACTAGTATTTTTTTTCTAATCTTTTGCAATTCTCAATTTTCGTCAAGTTTTCAAAAAAAATATAAATGCGGTTTCACATGCGTCATGGAAGGGTCGCGAAAATCTCACTATTTTAGGCTCTCTTTGAAAAACATAATTTGCATTTTTTCGCGTTAAAGTCTAGTCGAGACCATTTTCCAACTCAGTTTTTCGCACTGATCGCTAATCCAATCTTGGATTTTCCATCAGAGTTTGAGAAGACACGTTGTACGTACAATAAAGTTTAGGGACATTTTAGTAATTTCATGGGGTATTATATTATAATAGATATGGTGTGGAGGCTGGTATCTAACAACTGGTACTCAATTCTTCTAAATGGCCAATCCTATGGTTTCTTCAAGTCTACTAGAGGATTGAAGCAAGGAGACCCACTGTCACCTACTCTTATTATAATTGCTGCTGAAGTGCTTTCAAGGGCCCTAAATAGCTTGCATCTAGATAAGGACTAAATGCAGTCCAACAATTAATCATCTATCCTATGCTGATGACACCATGTTATTTTGCTCAGGGGAGAGGAGATCAGTGATCAAGATGATGAAAATCCTGAATCAATATGAAAATACTTTTGGGCAACTCATAAATAGGTCAAAGAGTTTTTTCTATCTGCATGAGAAAACTTCTTTGATCCATTTTATAAGATTCAGAAGGTTGACATATATTAGGCCAGGTGAATTTCCTATAATTTACTTGGGCTATACTGTCTTCTTTGGAAGGAAAAGAATTTCATATTTTGAAGATATGGTAAGGAAGGTGTCTAGGAGAGTGTGTTCATGGCAAAGCAGGCTTCTATCATTTAGGGTTAAGCTCATATTTGAAAAAAAAAGTGTTATACCTCCTATCTGCTATGAACCCTACTTAGACTGACATCAAGAAATTGCAACAAATTATGGCCAAGTTCTTTTTGGGTAATACAGGTTGCTAGAAGAGAAAACATTGGGCAACATGAACCACATTGATTTATCTAGTGGATGAAGGAGATTTGGGGCTTAAGTCCTTACTAGATGTGAATAGTGCTATGATGGCTAAACTTTGGTGGACATTTAGAATTGATAATGGGACCCTATGGGCTACCTATATGGGGAACAAATATTGTAAGAAATTTCATCCTTTATTTGCCCCAAGTAGAGGAGGGTCCCATGTATGAAGAAGCATGATGGAAGTGAGGGATGAGGTTGAACCTTACATTTGGTGGCAGCTCAAATCTGGGGGGCCAAGTTTTTGGTTTGATAATTGGACCAGCCTTAGAGCACTTTATTTTAATGAGGGGGAAAGGGCTGGTGAAGAACAATTTGAGGTTAAAAGGCTGATTGGATAAAAGGGGTAGCGGCAAGCAGTCAGGCATCTACTGTCAGAGGAGATGGCTATATACATCATTAGGGACTTAAAGCCTATAATTGAAGAGGCAAATGATAAACCATTGTAGACTATCAATGCCACTGGCTTATTTTCAACAAAATCAACTTATCAAATAGTAAGAAACAGAAATCAGAAGAGGAAGTGGTACTCAACATTGTGGGATAATAGACTTCCACACAAAATCAACTTCTGCTTATGAAGGATCAAGCACAAAAGAATATCAACTGATGATATTCTGAGAGGGATGGGCATTCCTATTGTGTCTAAGTGCATGAGTTGTGAAGGTAGAAGGGTGAAGAGTCTCAAACATATTTTTCTAACAACCTCACTAGCCCTAAAGCTATGGGGCAAGTTTGTTTAATGTGCACGTTTTAATCAGATAGGTGTGATGGTCTCAAAAAAGATGCAGGAATGGTGGAACTTTAAGACAAAGTTGATAGGCAAGAAGATTTTAAATGCTATTCCAGCTATGCTGATTTGGGAGCTGTGGAAGTACAGAAATTCAAGGAGACATGGAAGACAGACCTCATTCTTTATGATGCAAAAGAGTTGTCTAATGACCATCCGTTTGCTAAAGAGATCAACTTTCCCTGATCTTAACATCCCTGCTGGGTGGGTGGAATGCTTTGACCTCCTTCAAAAGCTTAGACCCAAATTGCTTTGTAAAACTATAAGCTGGGTCAAGCCAATTGAAGGATGGTTCAAATGTAACATAGATGGGTCCAGTAAAGGAAACACAGGTATTAGTTCTTATGGTTTTTGTGTGAGAGACTACAACGGTGATCTAGTCTATGCAGAATCTACTATCAGTGGAATTATTACTTACATAATTGCGTAGGCCACTGCTGTGTGGAAGGCTATCAAACTATGTAGTGGGATTGACACTCAGAATCTAATTCTTGAAATGGACTCTTTGAGTCTGATGAATATTCTTGCTAGGAAGTGGAGGATCCCTTGGGAACTAATTCACATAATGGAGGAATGTTCTATTATAATTAAAGGACTAAATATTCAAGTGGTACATATTTTCAGAGAGGCTAATCACTGGCGTATTTCATGGCTAACCTAGCAATACACACAGAGGGACAATAATTTCATAGTTTTGGACAATTACCAGTACAAGCAAGAGGTATTTTAAATACTGACAAGCATCAAATTTCCACATTACGAATTCGACTAGGGAAGGGGATAATAGTTATAGATGTTTAGGCTATTGTTTGCAGATCAAATAACATAGCTACAAAGATACAACCATTTACAGAGCATCACAAAAGACTACAAACAAAATACTACTATGCTACTATCTATAAGCCTATCTAAATTAGCTCTAAAAAGTGATTCAGCCCAGCAAAAGGAAGAGAATAGACCCGGAGATCTGAGCATGCAGGAACCAACAACCTCCTCTATGAACTTCGTAAGCAACTACGTTCTCCTCTTCATTCTAGAAAGGGGTAAACACTTAAGCAAAGAAAAAGGGGAAAGGGTTTCACATCAGAGACGGGAAAGTACGATACCTAGACAGAGATGCGAAGGAAATCTACAGATCCATCCTCTTCGACAATCATCACCCTCACCGGAGACGACACTTACACAAGAGAGACGAAGGATTAGGACTGAGAATGGACTATGTTAACCTTGGATTAATATACCTTTCATAGCTAAGACCAGCGCCTTGAAGCTCGACGTGCAAAATCTTTACCACCCAAAGAAGAAGAAGAACAAACTGTTGGTTGTTTAGGTGAAACATGGGAAGATGAAGTGTTTGATGGAACAGATGAAAAGAGGCAGAGCGTATGAGATAAGAAACCCCCAACTTTGTAGGGTTTCCTATGTTTGTAGACCCCTAGCTATTTTTATTTTCGATTTTGGACTCTAATCTATTTCCTATTTTGAGCATCATGTAGCATAATTTGGGTTTATTAATAAAATAGGGCCATGACCCATGTTTAATTTAAAAAAATTCTAAATAGTATCAAGAGTGCTCGTAATGTGAATATTAATCTATGATGGGTGTCCTATATCAAGATAAGTTTTTTACAAAGGTAACATGATTTTATACTATAAAAAAAATGAATTTTGCGGTTAATCAGCTCTAGAAATTAATTTAAAATGTTAAAAATATCTAAAAATCGTATAATGAATCCAAAAAATGCATTCACCTCTAATATGGTATTCCATTAAAGAACCCAGAACTTATTATGTCTATTAATAGGGGGGGGGCGATTAACAACAATGTTAAAAATAATTTTGTCTATCGTCATGGTAGATTCTATTTGTATTCAAGTACATAGATTAAAATGGAAAATTTTTTAAAATGTGCTTATGTAACACCCCATATCTTACAACACTAGTTCTATGTAAATAAAACATGATATGACTTTTCAAATTAGCACCTATTTTTTACAAGTTCTTGAATCTCATGTTATAGGGCAATATGTGAGTCTAACGCTTAACAGGGTCAAGTGTATATATGTTTTGTGTCAAATTGAGGAGATCATGACCCTAAACAAAGTGAGAGAATTGAGGTTCTTGTAGGACTTAGGAAGCTGGCAGGTGAGTCACCTACTTGCTTAGTTTAAATTTGCTAGCTAAATGGTGACGAAACTCGACGTCGAATTTGTCCAAGTCCGATTATGAATAAAGTCCATATTAAGGGTGTAACTTCAGCCCATGTTTTAGCATCATAAATAGACCTTATTTTCAGTCCAAGAAGAATGTAAAAAGGGCCCAAGTACATAACAACCCAATTGACTATTTGGGCCCAAAACTAACTAAGAGGAATTTGGAAAATAGGCAGCCAAGGCCCATCAACTTTGAGACTCATTAAGGTCGAAGTGTAAAGGCCAAACTGTTGTATCACAAGGCTATTAGTAACTGTTAATATATGGTCAAAAGGTATAAATAAAGTCAGCCAAAGTGAGCCTTTATAAGGGCTCAAAAGTAGCACCTTAAATCATTTTACTTTGGTGCAATTTTCAGCTTTCCTATAGCCATCTTTTCTCTCTTTATTTCACTTCACAAGGCAGCCTACATAACCCTCTAGGGTTCTTGAAGGAGACCTAAATCCTAAAGGCTAAGGTAAGTGAAAATATCCATGTATTTGTTATACTTATCCCATGAAAAACAGGAAATATATGCTAGTATTTTTGTGCTGAAAATTTGGACAGCATGTGTTCAAAGGATTGTTGTGAACTTTTCTTGTTATTCAAGATGATTTTCTCTTCTTGGTTGGTGGAATTATGAAGTTAGACTTATGATTTTAACAAGGTATAGTTTGTAAATGATGTAACTAAGCCGCTGCACCACTTTTACAGTCCGCAAAGATGAGTTGTTGTACGACATAGTAATTGTACTCTTAAAAGAAACTTAGGAGCTGATAATTATAATTTGTTATTCCATGACCTTCACCTGATTTGGTACTATTTATGGACTATTGTAAAACTAGTTTTATGTGTAAAAAATATTGGATACAGTTTGGATAAAGTTGAAATAGGTTCGGGATTATTGACTTCAAAATATGGCAAAGGGACATAACGTTAGTCCGCTTGTTTGTATGTTGCGTAGAATTACTATGTGTTTTGCATTATGGGTTGTTGTAAGACTGTTAAGGGCCTGAAAAAAGATGTATATGATATGTATTTATGAATGGTTGTTAGAAGATACGATTATGAGTGAAAACATTGAAGAAATGCCTTTGCATCGCTAATAAAAGCTTACTGCCCGGGTGTTAGTTTTTATGATATTAGGCTGTCAAAAAGTATTTTTTCGCTGCTAATACTAGTCTTATTACCTAATATATTGTAGATAAATATTTGAGGGAAAAAGCAGTCACTCCAAGATAGTAACGAGGTCATACAATGAGGTAT
>JAOTQR010089501.1:0-33606 GCA_025774065.1 Solanum ossicruentum
TTAGTACTTGTGTTTTCTTTCGAATCCATTGTAATACATTAGAAGCTTGTGCACGTGACAACCAGGTCTTGGGGGATCTCATTAAATTGAACTTTTATTTTGATTGTAATTCCGCATTTTTATGTTATAGTTAGGTTGTAGGCTGACTTGTCTTGGTGGGAAAAGACGAGTGTCATCACACTGAATTTCGGGTCGTGGCAAGGGGTTCTTTGGGGATTTTGCTCATGAGGATCCCCATTATCATATTCCAAACTTTTTGGGTGTGTGTGGTCCTTTCTCCTTCTAAGGTATCTCATAGGAATCCATTCGTCTACCGTTGTTTCCGTTCTCTTTGGTAAGGGAAGCAACCTCATAGTTAGTGGAGTTACCTAGAGACTCAATCACAACTTGGGAGGAACTGATTGACGCATTTTTTGAAAGATTTTTTTCTCCTTCCAAGATGTTGGAGCAACGAGACAGTAGTGGGTAGATGGTAAACCACTTCATGAGACATGGTTGAGGTTTCAAAAGCTTTTCTACAATGCCCCAATCACGGGTTGCCAGATCATCTATTGCTTCAATACTTTTACCAGAGCCTTGATGTAGCCAACAAAGGCATAACTGACTAACTATTTTAGGGTGGAATCGTGTGCTAGACTTTCATAACTACCTCAGCCCTCCTTGATTACAATGATAAATAACTCTTGGCATATGAGAGACAACCTTATCATCCTATTCTTTCGTGGTTTGACTAAGGAGCAGCTCGAAAAAGATCATGAGAAAGATGAAAATATGGCAAAAATGATGATGAAGTTGCATTTTCTTATCAAACATGTTATTTGAGGTAATTGGAAGAATGTGAATATTGTTGGCACTGTGGAGGAGCCATTCAGGATGATGTTCCTTATGAGGGGATGCATAATGAGGAAGTTCAATTTTGGGGGAACCAATTAGGGGGTTCTCGGCCAACCTTCCCAAGAGCAGCTGAACTGCCTCCTCATCCCCTGCTCTCCAATGTTTGGTGGTGTTGGGGCACTATATCTCCTTGGGCCTCAAGAGGTGTGGGGAAGCTGGTGCTATGGGTACTGGAGACTCCTTGTATGCCCCCATGAGAATTATATCTCCTTGACTAGGAGAGGAACGACTGGTACCTTCCCTTAGATTAATACCTATCTCATGTTGTGCCATATTCTGAGATAGGTAGCCTGTTAAATAAAAAAGCACGATTTAGATCTCATATGTTCCTATGGTTTTTCTTTATAGCACGATCCATTAAGTGAAATAGTTGTAACCATCCCTAAAGTCCTCATAGCTTCTGAATTATAAGTGTGGTGCAAAAAACACCCATAAAGCAAGACTCCAAATAGACATGACATTATGGACTGTCACGATCCAAGCCTAGGGCCTAGACGAGACACAGCGAATGGAGAACCCAAAGGAACCCTAAATAAGCCTCTTAACTTATCATTACACATCATTGATTGCGAAAGAATATAAAATACATAATGAGAAAGGGGCTAATGGTAAAGCTTGCATAAATCACAATCAGGATACAAAGCGTCAAAGCTCATATCATAGATACATAACATGTCCAGCAAAAACCTCTATTACTTAGATAAGATCGTGGGCCAAGACAAAGCAACCGGGCTCACCCTCATAGTCAAAATGGAAAATAAAGAAGAGTTTCTCAACACATAATAAGAGGAACATATACTAAGGTCCCCGAAGTAGAGGACTCACCACCTAGCTTGAGTAGTACCGAACTAGCCACGTGGAGGAGGAGGATCAACTTGGCCTCTGGTTCCAACATGATGAAATCATGTAGGCAAGAGTATGTGTTAGTACATTTGAATGTACTAAGAATGTAGGATACAATGCATCAAGGTGGGCATCATAGTCAAAATGCATAACAGTAGGCAATAAACATAATATAACAATATGGTATGTATGATCAATGCATAAGTAAAACATGATCAAGTGACTCATACTCACATAGGATATCATATATGTAGAAGGCACCAAGCTAGCTTTCCAAGGTACAAACCCCTTGGTAGGTTGGTCATGATGCCACCCCATCACTTAAGTGGTGAGTTACAAACCTTTCACTAGGTTGATGAGTACAAACCAGCATCTAGGTTGATAATGATGCCACCCCATCACCCTGGTGGTGAGGTACTAACCTCTCACTAGGTTGATGAGTATGAACCCCTATCTAGGTTGTACGAACTCTTATTCCCCCTTGATTAGGAATGGCCTAATGCAACACTTTATATAGATTATATCATACAAATAAGCTTCTTTCAGCATCATAATATCAATCATATCATATCTTATGCTTTGGGCCTTCATTTCCTCGAGAAACCATAATCGGACATTTTATCAAACACGTGGCGGGTGTGAAATGGTAGTCTAAAACGATGAAATATAAAGATGAAATCATGCAAGTAAATCCATTGTAAAATCATCAATCAACACCTTGAAACACCCTCAAGAAATATACATCAAAACCCCTTACGAATCTTACAATACATCCAAGATTTATAGCTCAAAACAAAGCAAAACAGTCACAACTTTACATAACTTTAACATAGTTCATAGACATGTTCATACTAGTAAATCCATTAGTAAAATCAATTTTAAATCATGCGAATTGAGTAAAAAGAATATTAGGGAACTATGGGAGGAAGGACCCAATGGATAAAACCTACATACCTTAGCTTTGAGGAAGCTCTTGATAAAGATTGAAAATGGAGACCTGAAGCCAGAAGGAAATCCTTAGTTCCGGATAAGGGTTTTGAGACTTGAATTTATGAGTGAAAAGTATGGCTAAGTTTTTGAGAGGATATTGGGGAATGTTTAGGATGATATGAGGGGAAAATATGAATAAGTATAGGTAAATGCACGTTTAGGAACACATCGGCCTAAGACCCAAAAGTCTTAGACCGCACAGAAAAATAACTAGCCAGAAACTACACAGGTCTGCATTGTGGACCTATCGCGGAGACCGAATTAACACATGTTCGCGATAGGGGCGCATTGTGGTACCATCGCGGACAGAACTGGATAAGCGATTCTTAGAAAATTGAAACTGTAATTTGTTTGCTCTTAAATTGGGGTTAGACCCTTTTTCTCCTAATTTTGACCCCCTGAACAAGAATATGAAGTCAGATTTTTGATATCGCATATGGATTTTGAGATATATGAAATTTAAAACTCTGGGCATTTCGAGGCACATTTTAGGGAACTTTTTTTTTTAGGGGAGGGGTCGTTTCAATATCTCCCACTTGGAAACATTCGCCCCGTAATATAAAAGAGACCTACAGGACAAGAGTGGTTATAAACAAATCAGCCCCAACAAGGATGCAACATTACATTTAAAACACAATTTTCAAAGTTTCAACATAAGTGTAAAATCGTCATAAGATTACCAACTTAAACATGAATGCACATGAATGACATAGGGCTGAAATATAAGACTTAAAATAACATAGGACTCAAAATTAGTACTTTAGGCTTGAGTGGAGTGGAAAAGATAAGGATACCGCTTTTGCATGTCCTCTTATGCCTCCCATGTAGCACTTTCGACTTGTAGGTTCCTTCAAAGGACCTTAACGGATGTCACCTCCTTGTTCCTCAATCTATTCACTTCCCTATCAAAATTTTGAATTGGAACCTCCTCATAGGTCAATCTATCCTCAAAAATCCCCACAACATCAAGAGGCACAATAGCATTAGGGTCACCAACACATTTTCTCAACAAAGAGACATGGAACACTGAATTAACCAAATTCATTTCACTAGGCAACTTCAACTCACAAGCTACCATGCCAACTCTCTTTGTCACCTCATAAGGACCAACATATCTTGGACCCAACTTCCCATTTTTACCAAAACGGACCACACCTTTCATTGGAGAAACTTTCAAATAGAGCCAATTACCCATTTTGAATTCAGGTCTCTTCGTCTCACATTGACATAGGATTTTTGATGAATTTGAGTTGTTTTCAACTTTTCCCTGATCATCCTAACCATCTCGAGAGCCTCCATAAATAGATCTGGTCCCACTAAAGCCACCTCTCCAACCTTAAACCAACCAACTGATGATCTATAACATCTCCCATAAAGAGCTTCAAAAGGAGCCATATTGATGCTAGAATGATAGCTATTGTTGTAGGAAAACACAATAAATGGAATATGATCATCCTATGACACAAGCCATAAGCATATCCTCAGGTGCTTGAATGGTTCTTTTGGCTTGGCCATCCGTTTGAGGGTGGAAGGCCGTACTAAGGTGAACTTTTGTACCAAGACCCCTTTGAAAAGACCTCCAAAAGTGTGAAGTAAATTGTGCACCACGATGCGATATGATGGACAAAGGAACCCCATCTAACCTTACTAACTCATGGATGTACAACCTTGCATACTCTTCATCCCCATATGAGGTCTTAACCATTAGAAAATGAGTCGATTATGTCATCCTATTAACCACCACCCAAATGGAATCAAAACCTTTTCTAGTCTTGGGCAACCCAACCACGAAATCCATAATAATCACCTCTTACTTCCAAGTAGGAATCTCTATGTATTGGGTTAAGCCACCCGGCCTTTGATGTTCTATTTTAACTTGTTGACAACTATGGCAACTGGAAATGAATATGGCGATGTCCCTCTTCATGCCTCCCCAAAAATATGTATCCCTCAAGTCTCTATATATTTTGGTGGAACCAGGGTGGATAAAGTAAGAATAATTATGGGCCTCATCAAGGATTTTGTCCCTCAAACCACCAACACAAGGCACATGCAACCTACATTGGTACCTAAGGGCACTATCTCCCCCTTGGAAGAAAACCTCTACTTTTCCCTCTTCCATCAAGACCTTCAGTTCAAGCAAGGAGGAGTCAAGATCTTGTTTTGCTATCACCTCATCAACTAATGAAGACTTAGACCCATCAACAACAGCAACACCATCATCACCAACCTCTTCCAACCTAACCCCCAATCTAGCCAATCGATGCACCTCCCTTGCCATCTCCCTGTCACCACCATCAATATGATATAGGCTACCCATAGACACCCGGCTCAAAGTATCCGCCATAATATTTGCGTTACTGGGATGGTAATGCACACTTATGTCATAATCTTTAAGAAGTTCTAGCCATCTTCTTTGTCTCAGGTTGAGATCTTTTTGAGTGAAGACATATTGGAGGCTTTTGTGATCAGTGAACATATCAACATGCACCCCATAGAAGTAGTGACGCCAAATCTTTAATGCAAACACAACGGCGGCTAACTCTAGATCATGTGTAAGGTAGTTCCTTTGATGTACCTTGAGTTGTCTAGAAACATAAACTATGACATACCACTTTGCATTGACACACAACCTAATCAAACTCTAAAAGCATCAGAATATACAACAAACCCCTCAAGCCCATACGGTAGTGATAATATAGGAGCAGACACAAGCTTGTCCTTCAATGTTTGGAAGCTCCTCTCACACTCATATGGAGAAGGTTATATATCATAAATGTATTTTTTCGGTGTATACAAACTTAACCTTCTTTTGACTCAATTTTGTCATAGGGGAAGCAATGGAGGAGAACTCATTCACAAACCTTCTACAATAACCCGCTAGGCCCGAGAAGCTCCTAATATTCGATGGGGTCAATGTCTAGACTAATTTCTAATCACATCAGTCTTCTTCGGATCCACCTTAATACCATCCCCCGACACCACATGACCCAAGAATGCAACCTCCTTCAACCAAAATTCACACTTTTCATATTTAGCATACAATTTCTCCTCCTTCAAACTTTGCAACAGAACCTTCATATGCCTCATATGCTCCTCCCTACTATGTGAATAGATCAATATATCATCAATGAATACCACAACAAAGGAATCAAGGTAGAGTTTGAAGACCCTATTCATAAGGTCCATGAAGATGGTTGGTGCATTGGTCAACCCAAAAGACATCACAACAAACTCATAAGGCCCATATCTAGTTCGGAAGGTTTTCTTTGGGAAAATCATACGCTCGCACCCTCACTTGATGATACCCGGACCGAAGATCAATCTTAGAGAAAGAGCTAGTCCCTTGCAATTATTCAAACAAGTCATCAATCCTTGAAAGATGATACCTATTCTTGATGGTGACCCTATTAAGTTGTCGGTAGTCAATGCACATCCTAAAGGACCTATCCTTTTTTTTCACAAACAACACCAGAGCACCCCTAGATAATTGGCTAGGTCTAATAAATCCTTTCTCCAACAAATCTTTCAATTGTTCCTTTAACTCATTCAACTCCGCCAGGGCCATATGGTAAAGGGGAATCAAAATGGGTTGAGTATCGGGGAGGAAGTTTATACCAAAATCTATTTCCCTTTCGAGAGGGACATCAAGAAACTCATTTAAAATCAGAAACCGACTTTACGGGAAAGACTTTAGACTCCACATCATTTACCCTCACAAGACGGTAAAGAACCCTTAGAGATCAACTTACAGACTTTAATGCAAGAGATGAACCTACCCTTGTCCACCACATATTGACTTTCCCGATCAAGGATGGGTTCATTTGGAAATTGAAATTTGACCCTGCGGGTTCTACAATCAATAGAAGCATAGTAGTTATCCAACCAATCCATCACAAGAATAATATCAAAATAAATCATGCCTAATTCAATAAGATCACATAGCAACAACCTATGCAAAATGCAAATAGGACAACTTCTGTAAACTTTCCTAGCAATAATAGAGGCACCAATAGGAGTAGACACTTCATGTATAGCATTAAACCAATTGTGGCTTGGGGCACCACCTTGAGGACCACCTATACCCAATGGAACAGTATTTGGAGAATCCACCCTTTTGTGACCAAGCTCCCTACAATCAAAGCATATATTAGAACCCTTCAAACACGTTCCCCTATGACTCTTCCCACATATAGGACACACATCAATAGGAGCCACACCACCAACACCTTGATGCATAGAGAAGTCATTGGCGAACTGCCTATTAGTAGCATGAGAAGGCCTTTAGCCTTGATTGAACTGGCCACTGCTTTGGAACTTACCCCCAAGACGGGCCCTCTTGGCCTCATGCTCCCTTTTCTTCCTAACTTTTCCTCCTCCATTTGCTTGGAATATGTCATCAACCAAGACAAATCCATGTCATTAATTAGCATGGCGTACCGGCATTCTTCACTCACTATATCGGAGATCCCTATCACAAACTTATTCATCCTAAATATAGGATCGGACACAAAATGAGGAGCATACTTTTAAAGTTGATTAAACTTGAGGGCATACTCCCTCACAGTCATAGCACCTTGTTTCAAGTTCATGAACTCTACCAACTTAGCTTCCCTAAGCTCAAGAGAGAAAAACCAATTTAGGAAAGCTAATTTGAACTCCTTCCAAAGCAACACATAACCATTTCCCTTCTGCCCCTTCTATTGGTCATACCATATTTGGTCTACCCCTTTGAGTTGGTACACTGCCAACTCTGCCTTTTCATTCAGCCCAACACCGATGATATTCAAGATCTTGTAGACCTCATCAATGAACTCTTCTGGATCTTCATCCACCTTTGACCTATAGAACACCGAAGGCTTCATCCTCATGAAGTCCCTTACCCGAGCTCATGGGTAGTGGAATGAGGAGCTTGGGCTCCTTGGTTGGCCACAACTTGGGCATGTATTGTAAGAGCATCACGGAGCTCACCATTGGTAGATAGCTCCTCAAGAGTTTGGACCCTTCTTCCTCTAGTGTTTAGCAAGATCTAGCATAGAAAAGAGCAATAATTAGGGGGGAAAACTTACCACAGTGCTATTGCACGACATAGAAAATGAAGAAGGAAAACATTTCCAACAACGTCTCATAGCCTCCTATTCGTAGTCATGGCACACTTCACAACCATAAATAGGACTTTAATCGACGCGGTGTGTTGGACTCCGATGATCTATCAACCTAGTGCTTCGATACCAAGTTTGTCATGACCCAAGCCTAAGGCCTAGATGTGACATGGTGAATGGGGAACCCGAAAGAACCCCAAACAAACCTCTTAACTTATCATTACAGATCATTGGTCGCGGAAGCATATAAAAGACATAAAAAGTAAGAATAGGGGCAAAGGAGCTAAGGGGAAAGATTGCATAACATTATGATCAAGAGACACAAAATAAAAGATCATATCGTAGATATATAAAATGTCCAACAAACACCTCTAATGCTTAGAAAAGAGCGGGCGCCAAGACAAAGCAACCGGGCTCACACTCATAGTCAAAATGGAAAATGAAGAAGAGTGTCTTAATACATAATAAGAAGAACATAGACTAAGATCCACGAAGTTGAGGACTCACCAATTAGCTTGAGTAGTACCGAAGTAGCCATGTGGAGGAAAAGGATCAACTTAGGCACTGCTTCCTACATGGTGAAATCATATAGGCAAGAGTATCGTTAGTACGTTTGAATGTACTAAGTATGTAGGATGCAATGCATCAAGAGGTGGGCATCATAGTAAAAATGTATAACAACAGGCAATAAACATAATATAGGAATACGGTATATATAATCAATGCATAAGCAAAACGTACTCAAGTGACTCATACTCATATAGGATATCATATGTGTAGAAGAGACCAAGCTAGCTTTCCAAGGTACAAAACCCTTGGTAGGTTGGTGATGATGCCACCCCATCACTTAGGTGGTGAGGTACAAACCCTTCACGAGGTTGATGAGTACAAATCCCTATCTAGGTTGATGATGATGCCACCCCATCACCCTGGTGGTGATGTACAAACCCCTCACTAGGTTGATGAGTACGAACCCCAATCTAGGTTATCCGGACTCTTAGTCCCCCCCCCCGGATTGGGCATGGTCTAATGAAATACTTTATATAGATTATACCATATACATAAGTTTCTTTCATCATCATAACATCAATCATATTATATCTCATGCTTTGGGCCTTCATTTCCTCAAGAAACCATAATCGGACATTTTATCAAACACTTGACGGGTGTGAAATGGTAGTATAAAACCATAAAATATAGAGATGAAATCATGCAAGTAAATCCATTGTAAAACCATTAATCAACACTTTGAAACACCCTCAAGCAGTATACATCATTGCATCTTACAATACATCCAAGATTTATAGCTCAAAACATAGCAAAACAGTCATAACTTTACATAACTTTAACATAGTTCATAGACATGTTCATACTAGTAAACTCATTAGTAAAATCAACTTTAAAACATGTGAATTGAGTAAAAGGAGATTAGGCACCACGGGTGGAACGACCTAATGGCTAAAACCTACATATCTTAGCTTTGAGGAAGCTCTTGATGAAGACTGAAAATGGAGACTTGAAGCTTGAAGGAAATTCTTAGATCCGGATGAGATTTTTGAGACTTGAATTTAGGAGTGAAAAATATGGATAAGTGCTTGTGAGGATATTGGGGAATGTGTAGGATGATATGAGCATGAAATATAGATAAGTACAGGTAAAAACACATTTGGGAACACTTAGGCTCAAGACCCAAAAGTCTTGGATCGTACAGAAAAATAATTTGGCAGAAACTACACAAGTCCGCATCGCGGACCTGCCGTGGAGGCTGAATCAATACATATCCACTATAGAGGTGCGATTACGGTACCATCACATACAGACACTAGATAAGTGATTTTTAGAAAATTGAAATTGCTATTTGTTTTCTCTTAAATCGGGGTTAGACCCTTTTTCTCCTAATTTTGACCTCCTTAAACAAGAATATGAAGTCAAATTTTTGATATTGTGCATGGATTTTGAGATATATGAAATTTAAAATTTTGGACATTCCGAGGCACATTTCTGGGCACTTTATTAGGGGATCATTTCATGGACTCCCTAGGATACGACCTACCCTGATACCATGTTTGTCATGCCACTAAAAATAGGAGGGAGACGTAATGGGCACTTGATGCCATCATTGGTTGAGTAAGGCACTGATCATACTAGCTAACTATACTAGGGGCCAAAAGATTAAGCAGTATAACATTTGAAAAATTAAGTCTGGACCATTTAGATTATGACAAAGTCAACAATAAGTCATGTACATCAAGATAAGTAAGCTAAAATGATAAAGTACTAGCTAGTTGATGGAGGCTGCAAGAATAGAGATACATGTGCACACACATATATATACATGTTAAACCTATGTCTGGAGACTAAAAGTTGCAAATGAACCAACCTTAAATAACATCTCCACAATAGCCTCTAAGAGTGTCACTAACACTGATGGGATAGGGACCCACAATACCCAACTATATAACAAAAAGTAGGCATCGTGTGAAAGCTCTAAAAAGAGGTGGACCGTACTAACTCATAGCTAAATTGGGCTCCTAGTGGAGAGGTCGATCAAAACCCCTACCTAAACCTGCACACCCAAAACAAAATGCAGCATCCCCAGGCAACAGGATGTTAGTATGGACAAACATGTACTAATATGTAAGGAAAGAAGAAAAATCAAAGATAATTATAGTAAAAAGGGTAACAGAAATACCACCTGTAACCAAAACTTAGATAATCTTCATGGAAAACACTCAACCTTTTACTGATCAAATGTGCATGGTATGTTCGAGTAATTGCATGTTGTGAATACGTATATATAGATGCAAATATATGACATACCCAACCAAATGTTAGCAATGGTGGTCCTTTTCTATAGTTAACCAACATCATATTTGCCAACCTGTAGCGATCTGTATAATATATATATATATATATATATATTCATTTGGACAAAAAGGCCACATACCTCTTATTATAGCTTGAAGCCCATGTATAATATGTCATACGTGATATGAATATTGAAAGCATATAGCAGGCCATAGCAAGAATTTAGCCAATCTTGGCTCATTGATATATTTACTCTCATAACATCACAATCATTGTCGTAGCATGTACACCTGACTCATGGGATCTTATGTGTCGTTTGAACAAGTTTGAAAACTTAACTCAATATTTACAATGAAGACTTAACTCTTAAAATGATCATAAAGATAATTCTCATAATGCTTATAGTTGGTTCCATGTCAATTAGTTATAGAAAGTACTTTAAAAAATCAAGTGCTTAGTAGTTTAAAAAGGAGTATTATGTTTGGGATTATTGGAAATCAATATATTAACTTTTTATTTCTTCAAATTCATTTTTAGTGAGGAAGGATGACTAATTATGCTATTAAATTTTCACCTAATCTTCCTTTATTTTTAGTGATACCACCCAAAAATATAAAGGAGTGACACCTCAAACCCATGGATCGGTAGGCAACAAAGCTGATAAATTGATATCATTATTAAAATACTTCAGCAGTGACCCCAATGTATTTTATAGAAGGTCTTTCTAGTAATAGAATAGAAAAATATCACATTTGACGTTTTGAGAATTTTTCAGATTTTATGTTAAAAAAGGGACGGAGCTTAGCCTGAAGTGCAATTGCTCAAAGTTTCTTCACAAAAGTTATCCCTTCTTAAGCTTCAAAACTACTATATATACACAACTTATATGAACCCAGAAACATTCCATAATTTAGCATAATTCGGTAAATTTTTCATATAGCCTTAAAGAGATGAAACGTCCGTAGAACTTCGTAAAAATAATCATAAAAGAGCCCCAAATTATTACCTGAACAAACCAGCTATAAAGCTAGAATAACCAACAAGAACACTCAATTTCTACCTTCCAAAAATAGTTCCAAACACAGCTAATATGAAGAAAAAATAATTGCAAAGTGTAAGGCACACATTTCTAGGCACAAGGGCAAATTTTGATGGTAAAAATGTGAAAAACTTAACTAAATCATGCAAGGAACTTATGGGAGCACTCTTTTAAGTTCCTTAACTATTTGGAATAAAAATGGATTGTTTGGAGCTGTAAAATGTAGGATTTACCGACTTATAAGTAGGATTAACCCGACCCAGTCTGTAACCTGATTTTCTGCTCGGGTAGTCCACAGTAAAATCATCATAACTTTTCATCCCAAAGTCATATTGATGTATGGTTTCATGTGTTACAAACTAGACTTGGAGACTTCTGATTTGATAGGTCATGGTTCCTACAACTCTTTATATCTTTGAGGTATGGTCTGAGACATTTGACCTAAAATTTAAGAAAGATTTCTTAAAGAAGCTTCCAGTAACTCTTGCCAACCTTTATTTTTCTATTTTATTGACTCCAAAAACTTAATATATGACCCTTGTGCTATTAGAATACAACTTAATAATCATTATTAGAAAACTATACACTATTATTCTCATGTAAGAAGTGAAACTCAATTTAAACTTTCCAAAAAAGAGGAGGTGTCACTTAGGTCATTTATTTAATTATGAATATATGATTGGGGGATTTATTTGAATTACAACTTCAAGTCCTTGATATTACTACTCATTTGCAGTCTTTATTATCCTTAGGTACTATACAAAATCATATGTCTTATATGACATGTCACAATATGTATATTATGGAAGACGAGAAATACGGGGTCTCACATAAATAATTTTTGAAGTATAGTTATTGATCAAAGATGATGATGATATTTTGAGACAAGATTGATGTTTTGAGTTAAAGTCCAAAGTGACTAGATGAGATGATTTTGAGTAATTTACTCACTTAATATATATGAGTACATATTTTGAGAGAAGTATTAATATTGATTTGGTAAGAGTATTATCAGCATAGGATAGTTGTATTATTAAGTCGGGCAACTCATTTGCGCCAAAAGAACTTTTATTGGATCCATTGAGGTTTTCCCCTTACTCTAGCAAGATAATGGATGGTTATGGCAATGACAATAGTTTGTTGTATCATAACACGTTCATAAGATGATGGTTGTTAGTTATAAAAACTCCCTCAGAGTAAAAATATATTATTTTACTGAGTTGCATATGCATATTGATGATTTGATGAAAAGAATTATTTTATTAAAACTTGCATATTACATAACGTTCAACTGAGCTTTATTTTTGTTATTGAGCTTCCTCTTGAATTTTGTTTTATTCAACTATCTTAAGGACCATACATTCCACATACTAACACCACTCAGCATTTCATCTTTTTGTGATACATATACAAGTATTAGAGATCCTTAGCAAACACTTCATTGAAGATCTATTCAGTTCTAGATAGTGATCAGACATCTTTAATTATAGAGGAATCTATTATTTAAGTTATTTTATTTTTAGAGTCTTTTGAGATAACCTTGGGATTGTCTTTGCAACTTACTATGAGTTGATAGAGGCTTCATAGACTGAGTTAGATAGAGTTAGGGTGGAGTCTGTTTTCATTTTAGGTAAATTTTGAAAATTAATATTATTTATTTATTGAATTAAAATGTTGAGTTATTTAAATAAGAAAATCATAAAAACTATTTTACATGATTATTTAAATGTCCACTTGATTTGTTTCTTTAGGTCTCATTGAGTCTTCCATTAATTCAATTGGTGATCAGACCAAGTGGTCCACTTTGGAGCCAAAATGACTTCGGAATACTAGTCATGCCTAGGGTGCCCTCTCATTGCATCAAAACTAATCACTTAAAAAGTCTACTAGAACTTATGTGTATTGATTAATTTTTAGACTGGAAGGGGATAAAGATCAATTAACGTTGAATAGTACTATTGAGTTTTAAAAGGTTAAAAAAGTCTTTCAAAATTTGAAGGATATTTCAACCTACTATTCAGGATTTTATAGTAATGTAATTGTCACACCCCAGAAGTGTACCCTTGTCGTGGCCGGCACTTGAAGAACCATTGTTGAGTCCCCAAGAGAACCACCTGAACTTATTGTCACATCAACTCAACAGCAGAAGAAGAACTCAGATATAAGATATCATATAAATAAAATATAACTCTATTATATTATAAGTCCAGTGAAATATGTTTGGAATACAAAATACTCAACAAATCCTCTATTTAAATATCTATAAAGCCTCTACTCAACAACCTAGATGGTACCATGACAGGCCATGGGCACCCAAATCAAAGAAAGGAAAATATACTAAATCAACCCATAAGATAAAAGAGCTCCTCCGGAAAGCAAACAGGCTTCACAAACTCTAGAAATGTATTGATCTGGACCTCAACGATGCGCAAGCTGAAGTCCTCTATCACCCGTATCTATACCATAAAATGATGTAGTCTCAAATGAAAGTCAGTTTTTGGAATATACTAGTATATAAAATAACTCAAGAAAGTAAAGCTTAACTCACACCTCTCGACTCAACAACTCATGCTCAACTCATCACATGCAAGTTTAAAAGTAAATCATGCTTTTAAAATATACTTGGTAGAAAAAAACTCTGTTTAGAATATCGTGACCAATCAATGTTGCTTAGGAATTTTTCTTAACAATCATCCACATCCCTTCACCCTTATATTGGGTGATGCACAATGAAGCCGACATCATTATCACGTCAGTCTAAACTTGCCACGGTAAAGGGCGGTCAACTCTCTCTTTAATCCATAATAAATGTCACTTGCGAGAGAAGAGTCATCAGAATGGGTTATACGACTATTCTATGCTGGTAACATAGTTCTGTGGGTTAAAGTAGATGTTTACTCACTTCCCGCTTGGGGATTGATACTCCTTCCAAGACTAAAACATACTCAACTAATCAATCGACTCAATCCTCAATGCTCAATCACTCCACTCAAATCTCAACACCATTGGGTCATCTCATGTCAACTTGTCTCATGTTACTCATCAATTGATTCTATCAACGTGAACTATCAAACTCGGCTCAAACTCAAACGATTATTTAGACTTGCTCAGTTTGCCTCATGAAATGCAAGCAAGATAATCATATATAGTAATGTATGTTACTCAATGCAACATGCTTCTCATGCTCAATCAGAGTCAATTTACTCAACTCAAATACTCAAATTACTCAACTTAAATACTCAAATTCAACCTCAAATTAGTGAGTGCATAGAATTTCAGAGGATTATGCAATTTAGGATTCATGATATCAAGTATAAAATACATATGTAAATGTTATATCCATAATCATGCAATACAGTAATTATTCATACATCATCAGAAGGATTCTTTAGAATTACAAAAAAATTGATAATTGTTTGGAAAATACAAAACCCAACTCATTGCTTCTCAAAATCGACTCATGCAAAGGAATGGGTGTGTGAACGGACATAGTTCCACACTCTAGTAAGCCTTACATACCTGAAAATAGAAGAAACAATTGAACCTCAATAGATCCTCGCACTTGAACTGGAACCCTAGCTTTTTCTCCCTCCTCTAGTGGCCTCTAGAAATCCTAAGTGTGAAAAATGATGAATGGTACACCTAGAGTTTGTTTTAAGGCTTTATTCAAGCTTAAATGACCAAGGATTTCTTTAAATAAGGATTGGAATGCACAAAAATACCCATCATTAAAATTGTTGTCTGGGTCTACGATACCTCGTTTATGAGTCGTAGAGCATTCTATGAGTAGTAGACGGCCTCTCGTAAACCAAAGGGTTCTGAAATTAACTTGCTAGAATTTACCACGAAACATCTCTTAATGAGCCATAAAGCATTTTATGGGTCATAAAATCCTCTCATAAATAAGGGGTCCTGAAACTTGAGTTACTGGAATTTGTCATGAAACCTCCTCTATGAGTCATAAATATTCTATGAGTCACTACATAGGCATTAGGCTTAGAAAATTTTACCAAATCATCTAGAGTTTTACGAGACCCCTTCTATGAGTCGTAAACCTAACTATGAGTCATAAACCTAACTACGAGTCATATATGTCCCTTGTAAACTTTCTTCTGCAGATTTTCTCAGTCTTTTCTCAGTATCCTTTGTACATTGATTCCATATCAGATAGAAAGAATTTGGGGGTGTTACATTATCTCCCCCTTGATATATTCATCCTCGAATGAAGAGAAGACTAGAAAATTAGGTTAAGGCATGAATCTCCCTATGTACTCTAACAATCAACCAGCTCTCACCTCACATGTGCACTCAATTAATTAAGAGACTCAACAAGCAAAACAATCAAACAGACAATAAATCACATCAATCCTCACTCAGACACTAGAACTCTATCACCTATCATATTGAGAATGAAAGTAGAACTCAAGGAATGGAAATTCAAGTATTTAGAGGGAATTCATTACCATCAACTCTCTCACCATCAGCAGCCATGAACAAATGAGGGTATTTGGCCTTCATATCCTCCTTCGCCTCCCAAGTGGCTTTTTCTACAAATTGGTTCCTCTACAATACTTTGACAGATGCAATCTCTTTGGTTCTTAACCTGTGAACCTAACGATCAAGGATTTGGATAGGAATCTCCTCATAACTCAGACTTTCTTTCCCTCTAATACTCTCAATAGGCACTACCAACTGTAGGTCTCCCAAACACTTCTTAAGCATGAAAGATGAAAGACCGAGTGGATGGCCGCTAAATCTAATGGTAGTTCTAACTCATACGCCATATTTCCTACTCTCTTTAGGTTTTGATAAGGGTCAATGTATCGTGGACTCAACTTTCCTTTCTTTCTGAACCTCATCACACCCTTTATTGATGACACTTTCAAATACACCTAACATTGACCTCAAATTTTAAGTCTCTTCTTCTAACATCTGTGTAGGATTTCTGTCGACTCCATGCAGTCCTCAACCTTTCTCAATGATCTTCACCTTCTCCATAGATTGGTGAACAAATTCTAGTCCAATCAGCTCAGCTTCACCTACCTCAAACCACCCAATTGGAAACCTACACCTCCTCCCATAAAATTCCTCATATGAGGCCATCTGAATGCTCGAATGGAAGCTGTTGTTGTAAGAAAACTCAATCAAAGGCAAGTGGTCATCCCAGTTACCTTTAAAGTCATTGGCATATTCGCTCAACATATCCTCCAACGTTTGAATAGTATGCTCTACTTGGCTATCCATCTGCAGGTGAATAACAGTGTTAAAGTGCACTTTCATACCCAAACCCTTCTGAAATGATTTCCAAAATTGAGCAGTGAATTGAGCTCCTCTATCTGAGGTGATAAACAAAGGACTCCATGCAATCTAACAATCTACTTTATGTATACCGAGCATAATCCACCGTTGTGTCAGTCGTCTTTACTGCCAAGAAGTGAGCATATTTTGTCATCCGATCAACTATCACCCAAATTGAATCATGTTGCTTGAGGGACCTTGATAAACCTATGTTGAAGTCCATGTTGATCATCTCCCACTTCCACTCTAGAATCTCAATGTTCTGAGCTACTCCACATGGCCTTTGGTGTTCAACTTTAACTTGTTGGCAGTTAGGGAACTTCAAAATGAACTCAGAAAATGTCTTTCCTCATTCCACTCCACCAGTAGACTTCTCTTAAGTCGTGGTACATCTTGGTAGACCCTGAATGGATAGAATATCAGGAACCGTAGGCCTCTGCCATAATCCTCTCTCGAATACCACCAATATCTGGAACATATAATTTGCCTTGATACCTCAATACTCCCTCTCCCCCTTTGGCGAAAGCTATCACCTTCTGCTTATGTACATCCTCCTTCAGGTGCAATAAAATAGATCTTGTTTCTCCTTCACCTCCACTACTAGGGATGTTGCAGACCCATTATGCACAAGAAAACCTCCTTCACCTGATTCGTCTAATTGGACTCCCAATCATGCCAATCTATGAATCTCTTTGCCTAACTCTCTTTCTCTTCTTCTACATAGGCGGTGTTTCCCGTAGAAAACCTGCTAAAAGCATCAACAACCACATTAGCTTTACCTGGATGGTAGAGGATGCTCATGTCATAGTATTTGAGCAATTCAAGCCACCTCCTCTACCTCAAGTTAAGCTCTTTCTAGGTAGGCTCGTGTGGTTTGTGGATACATCCACATGTCCTACATATAAATAGTGGTTCCATAGTTTGAGATCAAAAATGACTTCCAACTTCATGTTCCCGAGTTTCAACCTTTCCCTTCTGCATTAACACATATCCCAATCTTACTCTCCAAGCATCGTATTAAATCACAAATCCATCCATCCCATCAGGCAAGGTTAACACCGGTGCAAAAGTCAACCTCGTATTCAACTCTTAGAAGCTTTTCTCATACTCGTCAGACCATTAAAACTTAACCTTCTTCTGAGTCAATTTGGTCAATGGTGCGGACATAAACGAAAACCCCTCAACAGACCTTCAGTAGTAGTATCCAATCCCAAAAAACTCCTTATCTCAGTCGGTGAGGTTGGTCTAGGCCAGTTCTTGATCACCTCAATCTTTTGAGTATCCACTCGAATACCATCCCCTGAAAATATATGGCCCAAGAAAGCTACCGATTTGCGCCAAAACTCACACTTAGAGAACTTTGCATATAACTCGTTGTCTTTGAGCATCTGCAAAGTGATCTTGAGGTGATTGGCATGCTCCTCCTTATCTTTGGAATACACCAACATGTCCAGATATTGTTTAAATACCCCAGTTCATCAGGTCCATAAAGGCTGCAGGTGCATTTATCAACCCAAATGACATCACTAAGAACTCAAAGTGACCATATCGGGTTCAAAAAGGCATCTTAAGGATGTCACATTCTCTCACTTTCAATTGGTGGTAGCCTGATCTAAGGTCTATTTTGGAGAAAACAATGGCACCCTAAAGTTGGTCAAACAAGTCATCAGTCCTTGGAAGGGGATACTTATTCTTAATTGTCACTGTATTCAACTGACAGTAGTCAATACACATGAACAAGATTGGAGTGCCCCATGGAGAGATACTCGGCCTTATGAATCCCTTTTCTAGAAAAACCTTCAACTGCTTATTTAACTCTTTCAACTCCATAGGGGCCCTTATATATAGCGGAACAGAAATAGGCCGAGTGTCAGGAAGTACATTAATTTCGAAGTTGATCACCTTATCAAGAGGGATTCCAGGCAGAGCCTCAGGAAATAAATCAGGAAACTCGCTCAAAATTGGGACAAACACAAGGATAGGAGGCTCAACATCATCCAACTTGACTCATACGAGGTGATAGATACATCCCTTAGAGATCAGTCTTCGGGCCTTATGGTAAGAAATAAACATATCCTTTGGCAGAAAAAAATGTCCCTTCCACTCAATGACATGATCATTCAAAATTGAAATTTGACAGTCTGGGTTCTGTAGTCAATAGAGGCATAGCAGGCGTGAAGCCAGTCTATACCAAGGATTACATCAAAATTGACCATCTCTAACTTAATCAAATCAGCAAGAGTATCCCTATAATAGATGGACAAAACACAATCTCTATAGATTCTCTTAGCTCGAATGGACTCACCAACAGGAGTAGAAACAGAAACTGACTCAAGTAAGCACTCAGGAGGAATCTTAAATCTATTCGCCACATACGATGTCATAAAAGAATAAGTTACGCTCGGATCAAGTAAACCATAGCAAACAAAGGTAAAGACTCGAAGCATACCAGTTACAACATCTGGTGCAAGCTCTTGCTCCTGTCAATTTCCATTGCATGCAGACGGTTTGTCCCACCGCTTTCCCCCGGTGCAGCACTTCTCTGGTTATCCCTTGCTGGTGGTGCTGTGGTAGAGTATTGGGATTTATTATCCTATATTGGACACTCTCTCTGAAAATGACTCGGTTGGCCACACTTGTGGCAATCACTCCCTCCATCTCTACATTCTCCCAGATGCATCCTACCACATTTCCCAAAAGGTGGCTTCCCTTTAAATCCAAGAGTTACACTTGCCTGAGATTGCACACCTTGTGCCTTAAAGTTTGGCTAACCTTGGGACTTATGATCATACCTGTGGCTCGGGGTTGGTGCACTAGCTGGAGATGGTGCATAGCTAGAGGACCTCCTCTCAAAATAGGACTTATCTCCCTTACCCTTCGTGATCTGACTGGGCTCAGGACCTGCTGACTTGGCCTTCTTACTCAGATCCTCCTCTGTATCCTTCTTCTTATCTCTCTCTATCTGCTGGGCATAAAGCATCATTCTGAGGATATCCATACCTAGGATCAGCAATACTGCCTTGCACTCCCTTTTCACTGATTTACCCAACCCAGACATGAATTTCCTCATCCTCGTTCTCATATCCTGGACTATCTCTAGGGAATACCTAGATAATTGGATAAATTTCAAGTTGTACTCCTTAACAGTTAGACCTTATTTCAGATTCACAAACTCCTCAACCTTTGCCTCTCTCAACTCCTGAGGAAAGAAGTGATTGAGGACACTCTTGAACTCATCCCAAGTAGTGGGCTAAGCATCATCACCTCAACTCTTTTCCCACTGATTGTACCAAATATTAGCCATATACTTGAGCTGATAGTAGCAAGCTCAACTCCCTCAGTCTCAGTTGTATGCATAGTTCTCAGTATCTTCTATATCTCATCAATGAAATTTTGAGGGTCCTCCTTAACCTTGGATCCAGTGTAGACAGGTGGGTTCATCCTTAGAAAGTCTTTTAGTCTGGTGGCATTCGTTGGCTTATGGGAGTTAGAACTAGGAGTCTGTGAGCCTTGGTTCCCACTCTGGGCAGCCACCAACTATGTGAGCATAGCGATAGCTCCTCTGAAGTTAGCCTCTATAGTAGAAGCAGGTGGAGCAATAGGTGTCATAGGAATACCAGCAGTTCTGGCCAGTCAACCTCAGCCCCTCGTTTCTATCTGGAGAGGCACCTCTGAAGTAGGGTTCTCAGTATTTATAACTGAAGCGTTCCTCTGGGTTACGGTGCGTCTAGGAGGCATGATCTGTATACGAAGTTTTAACTCTATCACACAAATACATAATATAAGAAAGCAAGACAATTTCTAATGTCCTATAGCCTCCTGCTTATGAAGTGTGGTGCACAATACACCCATAAATAAGACTCTACTAGACACGACTTTATAGACTCCTATGACTTTTGAAATCTATGCTCTGATACCAAGTTTGTCACGCTATGAGAGGACACCCTTGGTGTAGCCAGCACTTGAAGAACCATTGTTGATTCCCCAAGAGAATCATCTGGCCTCATCGTCACATCAACTCAACAGCGGAAGAAGAACTCATATATAAGACGTCATATAAATAAAATATAACTCTATTGTTTTATAAGTTCTACTGAGATAAGTTTGGAATACAAAATACTCAATAAATCCTCTATGCAAATGTCTATGAAGCCTCTACTCAACAATCTAGATGGTACCATGACAGGCCATGGGCGCCTAAATCAAAGAAAGGGAAATATATTAAATCAACTCATAAGATAAAGGAGCTCTTTCAGAAAGCAAAGAGGACTCACCAACTATGGAAGTGTACTGATCTGGACCTTAAGGATACACGAGCTGAACTCCTCTATCACCTGTATCTGAATCATAAAACGATCCTGGCCCAAATAGATGTCAGTAAATTGAATATATTGGTATATAAAATAGCTTAAGAAAGTAAACCTTAGCTTACACCTCTCGACTCAACAACTCATGCTCAACTCATCACATGAAAGTTTAAAAGTAAATCATGCTTTTAAAATATACTCAGTAGAAATAAACTCAGTTTAAAAAATCATGCTCAATCAATATTGCTTAGGAGTTTCTCTTAACCAATATCTACGTTCCATCACCTTTACATTGGGTGATACACAATGAAGGAGAAGTTGTTTCCATGCCCGTCCTAAACTTGTCATGGTGAAGGACAATCAACTCTCTCTTTAATCCATAATAAATGTCCATTTGTGGGACAAGAGTCGCCAGAGTGGGTTGTACGACTATCCTATGCTGGCAACATAGTTCTTTGGGTTAAAGTAGATGTTTACTCTCCTACTTGGTGCTTGATACTACTCCCAAGACTCAAACTTGCTCAACTCATCAATCGACTCAATCCTTAGTACTCAATCAATCAACTCAAACCTCAACCCCATCGGGTCATCTCATCTCAACTCGTCTCATGCTACACATCAATTGATTCAATCAATGCAAACCATCAAACTCAACTTAGACTCAAACGCTCATTTAGACTCACTCAATTTGACTCAACATATAATGCAAGCAAGATAATCATATATAGTGATGTATGGGACTCAACGTGACATGTTTTTCATGCTTTTCATGCTCAATCATACTCAATTTACTCAACTCAAATACGATTACTCAACTTAAATACTCAAATTCAACCTCAACTCCGTGACATGCATAGGGATTATGCAATTTATGGTTCATGCTATCAAGTATGCAATACATATGTAAATCTCATATCCATAATCATGTAATACAACAATTATCTCATACATCATCAGAAGGATTCATAAGAATTACAGAAAAATTTGGTAATTATTTGAAATACACAAAACCCAACTCATTGTTTCTCAAAGTCAACTCATGTAAAGGAATGGGTGTGTAAATGGACATATTTTCACACTCTGGTAAGCCTTACATACCTGGAAATAGAAGGAAGAATTGAACCTTAGTTGATCCTCGCACTTGAATTGGAAACCCTGGCTTTTTCTCCTTCCTCTAGTGCCCTCAAGAAATACTAAGTGTGAAGAATGATAAATGATATACCTAGGGTTTGTTTTAAGGCTTTATTCAATCTTAAAAATCACGAATTTATTTAAATAGGGATTGGAATGAAAAAAAATACTCCTCATTAAAACTGTCGTCTGGGTCTACGAGACCCCATCTACGAGTCGTAAAGTATTTTACGAGCTATAGGCGAGCTCTCATAAACCAAAGGATCCTGAAATTAACTTACAAGAATTTAGCACGAATTCCCTCTCTACGAGTCGTAAAGTATTTTACAGGTCGTAAACTCTTTTAGTAAATAAAGGGTACTGAAACGTGAGTTACTATAATTTGTCATGAAACCTCCTCTATGAGTTGTGAAATACTCTACGAGTCATATACCATTTTGTATATAGGCCTTAAACTTAGAAAATTTCACCAAGTCATCTAAGATTTTAGAGACCCATTTTACAAGTCGTAAACCTGACTATGAGTCATATATGTCCCACGTAAACTTTCTTCTATAGTTTTTCTCAATCTTTTCTCAACAACCTCTACACATCCACTCTAGATCAAGTAGAAAGAATTTGAGGGTGTTACAATAATATAGATATAGATTAACGTGATACAGATGTGCAAAATGTATACACTTGTTTAATTTAAAACAAATGCTTATAAATACTTCTATTTATTTGTCATAATTCAAACCCAGATAAGTATGGATGTATTCATACCAATCTCAAAACTCTACTTAGATTTAGATTGTACATACATAAGATCAGATAAGTACAGATGTCTCCAAACCACTCAGTTCAAAAAATCATATATTGAGTTTCTTACTTCTTGACTTAAGTATTTGAGTTGATATTAATCTACTTTGATGCCTGTTTCATTCTGTCATTTTACATACTCATGCATTCCACATACTAACATCCATTTAGTCCTGCATTATTTTATGATATAGAGATAGGTATCAGAGATCATCAATAGGTGCTTCGTTGAGGGTCCTTTCACAGTCAACTAATTTAGTGAGACCTCCTTGTTTTACGAAAGATTTCACTATTATTAGCATCTAGAAATTAGAGTTTAGATTTGTTTTTTTAGGTAGCCATGGGCCTATCATTAACACTATTTAGACATATGGTTAGACACTTCATAGACTAGATTGTCGAGTTATGATTGGATATTATTTTTTTACTGGTCTTCATACTAGTCTTATTAAGTTGATTTGAAAGATTGGTTAGCCATTAGCGTTTAATTGCACATTGGTTATTTACTCCTTAGAGTTATCTCTGATAGTTAAATCTTCCGTTATATATTGTAATTTAATGAATTTGATGAGGCAAAGTGGTTCGCTTGGGGACTAGTAATAGTCTCTAAGTGTCGGTCACGCCTAGGATACCCTCCTAGGGCATGACACACCACTAAGGGCTTACTTATAGGTCTAGAAACATGATCAGACACAAGGATACAATCACATACCAAATCAAACCTAGAATCAGAATAGGTAGACATATAAGAATATGTAGATTATAGATCAAAAGAGACGCAAATAGATGGCAGAGAGGGACAATACCTATAATAACTACATCATAGGCCTCTGCCTCGGGCCTCTCTTGAAAAGTATAACACTAAGCCACTCTACCACCACCAATCGAAATAACACCTCTACCTTTTCCTTGTTAGATTATATCACTGCCCAGTGCCCGAAGTAAAACCACCTCTATTTATTTGAGCACTACCCAATCCCTTGTCTGGAGGCAATAACCCTCTCGCAAAAGTAGTACATGCTAGGACCCTATTGATTATGCATAGATCACTACCATAACATATGACCTAGGTCTCCATATTTATAACAAGATCTCAAAGCGATGAGCTACTACAATGGACTGGATGAGCTTGTATAATTTCCCCAACCCACAGGCCTCTACTATAAAGTAGATAAACCCTGACTAGTTCCATATAATGCACAAGGTGACTGACCATCCTTGGATGTTGGCAAGGATGCATGGACTAGTCCTCAGTGTTGAAAAATCGCTCCCTTTATAAGCTTTTCTACCTCCATATGAGGTACTAAAAAACTAACAAGATGCACAAGCCCTCTTAGAGTACCTTAACTCCTCTCTCCCCATCAACATTGCCTCTTTGTTGGCACTAAGAACAAACTATAAGTAAGTCCCTTCGCGGGATGACTTAAACACAGCCTGCCAAATAGAGAAAGTCAATACCTTTGAAACCTTTTTGTCTCATTGGGGATAATAGCAGTACTATGCCTAGATAACTGCTAGAAATGAGCCTAATACTTGTCACCAGTAATTTGTCCTATCCCACTCAAATAATTCTCCTTCCTCATGATCCAAGTGACAAAGAAGTCATAAACAGCATTGGAAAACATCTCCTAGTACACTGGAGGAGAACCAACTAGCACAGACCCTAAATAAACTTTCCATTAATCTCTCATTGGCCTGTGAAAGTATCATAACAAACTCCATGTGACTCAGCTAGAACAACTGCCTCTAGCAACTCTTTATAAGAGGGCAGATACTCATGCATATCTTTATCTTTCCATCCTATAACTATGATGGATCCATCTGAATGAACCTCCTATACCAGTGTTGTTCATCCTTTATTAAAACAACCAAATGAGCACCCTAAACCCTAATTGTTGGTGTAGGATCATTCTCAACTCTAGAACCCAATAGTGGCTGCCCCATTGGACCTTGAACGATGGAAGATTATTACTGTTGTAGGATCTGAGCCCCTACTCTAGTATGAGAGCCTACTAATATGCTTGTCACACTATCACTCTAACCAAAACTCATTAGTACACCTTACACCCTAAATAAGGTATTCCAAAGCAATGGTGCAACTGTGCACTCTGGAGGGACTGATCTTCTCTAGCATTGATCTTTAGCTCAAAGGAAGCACCCCTACTGTGTCCTTTCATCAGCGCCATCCCTCAGGCATAGCCTTGGATCCTAATTTGGCTCTATCCTTATCCCTAGTAAGTTTCTCAATATCAAAAATTATAGCTCTAATCCTAACTATCCATCAAAAAAGAACGCACGATAACTTAGCACTAGTGCAAGTAACCACACAGATAAGAATTGAAAGGAAAAAAAGAAATCTTTCTACTAGTCTTAATAGCCTTTCAAAGATAAGTGTGAATGTCTCTATGCATATCCTCAAAACTGTACTTAGACATGTCTTATACACGTGTGATACCTATGAACTTGGGCTCTATACTATTTTATCACAATCCAAATTTGGATGTTGATGTCGCCCAAACTACACCTTCCTTTAAAGGTATAAGACTTCATTGTCAAAATATACAACCTAACCAAGGTTAGGGTCGAACACACAAGGAATATGGTTTAGACTTGAAGTAATTATGAGTAATTCAGATAAATTTAACCTTCTTATCTCCTAAACGGAGTTTTTTTTAAAATGTAGTAAGTAAACCTAAACTAAGAGCAAGTGTGGTGAATTCAAGGAGAGGAGTAACTAGGGTATTGTATTCCCCATGAATTCCTAACTTAACACAGCAAGATAATCATAAATTTTCTTTGTGTGAAGCATGCAGAACTAGTAAGTTATGTTTACCAAACCCTTTGATCTAGGAGAGAGGTAAATTTCACTACGTAATTTGATCTATCCCAGTAGCATGATATTACTAATCCTTACCTTTTGTTCTAGTGCAACCACCCCTTGATCTGGTTAAGTTGATTAGACAAGAGGGATCACATCGAATCCTATTAATATTCCCTAATCTCATTCATTACCACCTTGATCCAGCAAGTAAGAATTAGGTAGTTCTAATGTTGGCCACCATTAAAAAGAATTCTAAATGAAGGGACTAACTGATACATGCATGCACACTTTCCAAAAATTATGAAGTACCTGATTTTACCTTTGTAGTTCTTCAAGGTTCCCACAACCCTAGTTGTGGATTTAGCTATGCATGACCATTGTAGATGAGATAATCATGTTATGGAATAGCATATTCAAACACTTACATTGATGAATTAAAGAACAAGAAATCCAAACTTCTCCATAAGAAATAACAATGTAACCATCTCAATATAAAAATCACAAAGTATGAGTTCTTAAGTCGTTTATGTCCTCTCTCGTGTGACTCTCCTCTAAAAAAACCTAAACAAACTATTTATAATAAGTAAAATACAAATCCAAAATGAAATAGGAAAACTGGAATTGGCAGCTTCTGTGGACGAGGAAATGGGCCGTAGGTGAACATACGGCCCGTCCCTGCGCTTCGTACTCTATATTTCCAAAAACAAGCTTTAACCTACGAGACCTACTTATGAGGCATCTTATGAATTACGGATCGTAAAGTACTTCATCTACTAACTTTTTTGAAATTCTTCAAAACTTTAATTCTCTAGGCACGACCTTATCTACGACATGTCATTGGAAATACGACTCGCAAGTGACTTCATCTGACAAAACTTCAATATTTAACATGTTTTCTGATCTTCAACCTATGAAAGCACCTACAGGTCGTGAAGTAATCTATAGCTTATCTAACTAGGAGTGTGCAAAAACTAAACTGACCAATAAATCGAACTGATAAAAATGCTATTGGTTTATTTTTATTGGATAATTAGGTTATCGAGTTTTTAATGGTTTTGAAAAAAAAATTATTGAGTTATTGATTTGATATTAGTTTTTACTATTGGGTTATTGGGTATAATGATAACCCAATAAGATTATAATAATTTATTATTTTACCCCTTCATAAATATTAAATATTAATAATTCAATAGTAATAGGATACTATAGCAATACTTTACATATTTTAATCTTTGTAGCTCTTAAGTGATCAGTTATCCGCTTTAGTATTTTAGTTTGTAATTAACTAATTATAGCTTTTGTAAGTTTGTATACATAGTTTTCATACTCTATCTGCTTTTTATTAATGCAAATTCTCATTATCATTCTTATTGGGTAAATCAAAAATCGAACCATTAAGGACTTAAAACTGATAAACCGAGAATCGATAAAAGTTATGTTATTGGTTTAGCATATGTAAAATTAAAAAAATCGATAAACCAAATCGATAATGCACAAAATCAAATCGAACCGACCGATGCACATCCCTATATCTAACAACTCATGGATATAACATCTGAAACATGGCCCTTCATTGAATCTGACTCATGAAACCAACCTACAGCTCGTGGAGTGAACCACGGAACATAGAGTTGTCTGTAATTCACAATAACTTCAATTTTGCAGACTTTTGCCCAAAATCATACCAAATCCTATAATCCTACAAAATCAACATAAAAATATCAAATCCACTAACATCTCTTTAAGAACACAAAAAATTTCAAGTTTTAAGCATCAAAAGTATTGTATTTTGGTAGCACATCAACACCCTCAACTTAAAATTATTGCTTGTCCTCAAGCAATGGACTCAATCTACATAAGAAGTATAGTAATACACAAACCTCAATCGAATGGCATACATTATCTCAAAATCAAACATAGGTACCAAAACTAATACATCAGTATTTATCAAATAGTCATCAAACAAACTAATCCAGATCAATAAATGTGAAAGTGCAACTATGACAACCAAGGTAACCACAGGTAAGCTACAATTACTGAAATAGCCTAGAGTCAATAGAGTAATCCACATTCCCTCACAAAAAGAATTCATATATCTCACTCATGATGGTATTTTTATATTTGATGCTAAGGACTAACAAAATCACTCACACTTGCATTAGATATTCAAACATTACGCTCAACACCATATATTTGCCTCTATACTCATGACCACGACCTTTAACTACTTGGATGAGGATCACTATAGGACTTTCTTGGCTTGTAGTGCAGGCTTATGGGGATGTGGTATGATATTTTTGGTACATAGTGACTAGTGGCTCTCTTTGACATTGCGTTATTCTACACTTTTCCTCTACCAATACTAATTTTCAAATCATTCTTCCCTTCTCCTATTGCAAACCTTTTTGGGTGCCCTATTCAAATTTTTAACCTCATTATCTTTTTATTTTTCACATTCAAAAAGTAATTGTTAAACTTCCTACCCCTATACCTATGAAAGGTGTGAGAAGCTTTCTTGGGTATACCAAATTCTATAGATTTTCATCAAGGATTTTGCTAAAACTTTCTATCTATTGGGTAAGTTGCTGGAAAAAAATGCATTCAACTTTAATGAGTCGAGTTTGGAAGGTTTTAATTACCTTATAAAAGTCTATTTCTGCACCAATTATTATTTCTCTCAATTAGAACCTCCTTTTTTAGGGCATGTATGATGCAAGTGAGGTTATATTGGGTGATGTATTTGGTCAGTAGAAAGAAAAGTTATTTCATCTAGTGTATTAGATGCTTCAAAGTTATTGAATGTGTCCCAAAAGAACTATATCGTGACTGAGCAAGAGCTACTAGCTGTTGCTTATGCATTTGAGAAGTTCAGTCCTATCTTCTTGGGTCCAAATTGGTTTTTCATACCAACCATGCACTATAAAGAGATGCAAATGCCTTTGTCAAAGAATGCCAACAATGTCAAATACAAGGTAGTATAACTCACAAGCATGAATTTTACCTCTCCCCCTATTCTTGAAGTTGAGTTGTTTAATATATGGGGTATTGGTTCTATGGGGCCATGCGTGAGTTCCTTTGGAAACAAGTATATTTTGGTAGCTATTGTTTGTGTATCAAAATAGGTTGAGGAAATTGCTTTGCCTGCCAAAGATGGTAGAAGTGTGATTAATTTCATGAAGTAATATATTCTTACTTGCTTTGGCACTACTGGTGCTATCAAAAGCGATGGTGGGTCTCATTTTTGCAATTGTATGTCATCTTCACTCTTGAGAAAGTATGGTGTTAAATATCGGGTGACTGCTCCCTAACCCTCAAACAAGTGGACAAGCGGAGGTATCTAATAGAGAAACCAAGAATATTATTTTCAAGAAAATTAGTGCAAATAGGACAGATTACTCAAAAAAGATAGATGAAGCTTTATGGGCTTATTGCACCTTTGTCAAAACACTGACTGGAATGTGCCCTTAAAATTGGTATTTGAAAGGCCTACTATATTCCTTCGAGCTAGAACACAAATATTTGTGGGCCGTGATGAAGTTAAACTTGGATTGGCCTAAGGCATCAAATAAGCAGTTGAATTAATTCCACTAGATGGAAGAGTTTTGGTTGAATGTTTATGAGAACTTTATATGTATAAGGAAAAGATGAAGAGGTGGAATGATATAAGAAATTTTAGAAGGAATTCTAGTTGGGAAATCTGGTTTTGCTTTACAACTCAAGGTTGAGGTTGTTTTCGAGTAAATTGAGTTCTACGTGTTTCGAACCATTCAAGGTAGTTGAGGTGATAACTAGTGGCGCTGTAGAGGTCAAAAACTCTAAGTGTGAGAATTTCATGGTCAATAGGCAAGGTTGGAAGATGTATTTTAGGAAACTAATGAGTGTTCGAGTTGTGGAAGTATTGTATATGGATGAAGCTTGATGATAATGGTTTTGTCGTTTCACAATATTAAATAAGCTGTTGTTGGGAGGCAACCCAAGTGTCAGTGTTTTCCAATTAAAATATGTTGAATGTGTAGGTTAGAAAATGGAATTATGGAATACTAAAATTCAGCGAGCCAATGCATACTCAACGTATCGCCGAACGCATTAGGTGAGCCTTTTTGGTCATCTTTTGGAATAGAAATTTCACTTGGAGATGTTGTAAGCTTTGACAAGAAAAAATGGTACGAAAAATCACTAATTGTGTTAGGTGGTGACCTGCCAGTCTACCTTTTGGATCTCAAATTTACCTGGAAATACTATAAGTTTCAATGAAGTTAATCAGCCATCACTAAACTAACTTGCCCTGACCTCCTCTTTTTTATTAAAGTTTTGTTCTTTTTAGTTTTACCTCTTCACTATCAATTTAGACATTTAGGCTCATTTTACTTTTTTAATATCTTTACCATTATAAATTTTGTCATCCTTCTTGCTATCTTGATCAATTATTGTATCCTTATCTCCCTCAAATCATCATAAAAGGTACATTTTGAGTCTTTGCTTCTACATTTAGTTCGTGTAATTACATAGTTGCGCAATTTCAGGCATATTGGTGTTGGGTTAGTTATAGGTTACTTGTAATTGTTGATTAGGGCTTTGGGTAGTTGAGATTGTTATAAAAATTGCATGAGTACTCTTGAAATTGATGTTTTATTTAGGATTTTTGAATGGAATAGTGGCTTTTGGTAATGAACAAATGTTTAGCATGCTAATCGTTTCCCTAATTGATTCATTTTTTATTGAAAATGTTTTCTAGTGCCATGGTTTGTTCAAAATTAAATGCTTGAAGCTATTATATGATGGTAACATAATTAATCCAGGGATTGGGGTGTGTATTTGGACCTTGTGAGGTTGTGAATCTTTTGTGCTTAAATTCTATCAAATATCTTGTGGGTTACTTGATATTTATCTTGACAATTGGGAAATAAATGTTAGAATTAGAAATTAGTTGAAATAATGTTGTTTTTGTCTATGTGTTTGGGATTGATTTTGTGAATCGACAATTGAATTGAGGGTATTTGAGTAAGCTTGATATTGTATGGGGTTTATATATAGATGAAGTCTGAGTAATCCATCTCTGATCGAATGACTTGAATTGGCCCAATGATGGATTGGGTGATATCTTTTTTAATGGCAAATTCTTCGTCTCTTTAGATTCTAAGGACTTGGGGAAGTATGAGTACCCTAAGGTCTCTGATTAAGTTAGATAATGTGTCGTATGTGTTGATAGTGATGTTTGAACCCCGTAGAATGAATATGCAGTTGTCAAATTCAAAATTTGGGGATCGGACATGCCAATCATATTAGGCGGGCTTACTTTAGCTCATTGAAGTGATTCAATGCATCATCTTTATGTGCTTTGTTTGCCTAAATTTCAGGATTGGGTGAAAATGAATCTATAAGTTTAGGCGATGGTCAATCAGCCAATCAAAGTCATTTGGTGATACGTCAGTTGCATCTTTGGATCACCTTTTTGTGATTGATTTTTGGAAATCGAAAACTATAATAATAGTTATTTTGATTGTCACACACTCGGCAATCTGTCGAAGTAGTTAGGCAATCTAATTGACTTTTGCCACTCTTGACTTTTTCAAGTCATTCTTTTGGTTGCATTGACATATACCCTTAACTCATACATTATTTTTTTTTATTTGCAGATATGCCATGATTAAGAATATCAAGATACTAGGGGTGAACTTCAAAGGGAACAAAACAGTGTTGCTATATCTAAGGAAGCTTCACAGTGACAACAATTTATACCCCATAGAGATGTCAGGGTAAGAGAAAGAAAGTGTTTGAACCTAAGGTCTCCGAGAATAGTAATGAAGAAGAATCCCTAAACATTGACTGTACAGGATCCAAAGGTGGGGAAAAGAGGTCTACAACCCCTATATATGATCTTACTTCCAAAGACTCTCCTACTAAGCACTGTCACACTGAAGAGCATTGCAAAGAGGCCCATATACAATCCCTCTGCATACAAGTGATATATGAGGTTATTACACCCCGAAGCTTGAACAAGTTAAAAGCAACTTGGTTGAGAACAATTCTAGAAGAAAAGTACTTGTCCACAAATGGTATTTTGGATAGGTACGCAGTGATTTGGGATGCTATAAGGTTTCACAAGTTATAATAATTCATAAAACCCCATGGTCTATACATTTTCACCTAGGTATGAGAGTTTTATGAAGCCTATGCCCTATTTGTCCCTAAAACCAAGGGAAGATTAAAAGTAATACATAATCCCTAGATGCAGTGGAAGTACAGGGGAAATTTGTACTATGTAGTGAGAATGATATAAATGATCTTCTGAATTGTTCTACTTGGGACTGTTATTGCTTGGCGAACAAGATTGAGCACAACACCTTAGATGATTTGAAGGGGTGGCTAGCCCTGTTGTTGTGTGATGCTATGCCCCATGGCTTACGAAGGGGGAAAACATTAAGAAGAAGGAATTGAATATCGTAGCCCAGTATTGGTTTGATTTCATAAGCAGCAACCTTGTGCCTTCACAAATGAGTCGATTCTTTAGCACTCAAAAGCTAATTTAATTGGATGCATCATCGACATGAAAAAGTGAAAGTTTAGTGCAATCACTGCTCGAAAATCCTAATGAGGGCTAAACGACAACAAAATTCACTACCATTCATGGTTATGATCACAGCCTTATGCCAAAAACCTAGAGTATCATTTATCTATAAGACTGAGGTATAGATCGCTCTATCATATTCTTCCATGGATGAGTTAAGATCCACAAATGTTACTTCTCTTTGGGGTATAGTGGAGGATCCTTCTTGTATTGGTACTATTATTGAGACTACTATTTTGGGTACAGGTACTAACGAGATAGAGCATGTTATGATGACCTCAGAGACCGATAAGGAGGCCATTGAGGTCGAGGAGCTATGGGGCAAGGTTGACCCTAGTATGAGTTGATTGACTTGGAGGAGTTGGTGGTGAGGGATATTACTGTGTCTTCTTTTCATGAGTCAACGATGATTGGACCTAGTAGGTTCACTCTTACGGAGCCTATTGTAGCATTGTTCGAGTCTTAGACTCTCATTCCTCTACCAGAGATTCTTCTAACCACGACTAATTCTACATCAATTGTTCTTCCTACTTTGGCATCGGAGGTTGGTTTTTTACAAGGCATTAATGCCCTGGGAGAGACTACTTCAGTTCCTCCACCTGCACAAGCGTGATTCAGAGGGATTCTTACACTTTTCTCCTCTTTATGCTTATTCTAATTATGTTAGCATTGAGGACAATGTTGTTATTTTTAAAAGGGGGGCTCTTCTTGATTTTTTTTTTTTTGACAATCTTTTTATTTTGGTTTGTAATGGTGTAAATTTGACACTTTGGTTATTTGTAAATAGTTTAATTTTGAGTTATGATAATTAGTATTTATTTTTATCTTAGTGTGTGGTTGTTTTACATTTCAGTCATTGATTGTGAGTGGTTGTATGGTTAAATAATTTTTCATTTGTATGTCAAAGTCCTTTCAGATGACATTGTTTTGATTGAAGAGTCTCGGATTAAAATTGCCGAAAGGCTGGAGGCGTGGAGACAGGCCTTGGAGTCCAAAGGATTCAA
>JAOTQR010089508.1:0-33598 GCA_025774065.1 Solanum ossicruentum
TAATGTAGTAGGTGAGTTACCTACTTGCTTTCCTTGAATTTGCTAGCTAAACGGAGATGAGGTTCGACGTCAAATTTATCCAAGTCCAATTATGAATAAAATCAGTTTTAAGGGTATAATTTTAGCCCATGTTTTAGCATCATAAGTGCATCTTATTTTCATTCCAAGAAGAGTGTAATAAAGGCCCAAGTGTATCACTAATCACTTGACCATTTGGGCCAAAAATGGATTAAGAGGGAAGCTGAAAATTGGCAGCCCAAATCCATTAGAATGTGATGCCCATTTTGGCCCAATTTTGGGGACTAAGATGCTAAATATTTAGCCTAATGTTATATTGTATTTGGTGGTCAAACAATCTGAAGGAAAGTTGTCCAAATGAGGCCCTTTAAGAGGGGATTATAAGCAGCACGTTTCAGTCTTTATATAGACTTAGAAAAAATTTCATCTTTCCCCATTTTCACTCTACACGTTTCTTGACCTTAAGCAGCAACCAAAGGAGATTTTAGGGTTCTTGAGGAGGCTCTAAAACTTGAAGATAAAGGTGAGTAACTATATTTGTGTATTTGGTATGATTCCTTCATGAAAATCAAGAAGTAGATGATGGTATGCTTTGCTGGAAAATTCTGGACAGCTTGTGTCTAGAAAATTGCTGCACTCTTTCCTTTTGATTTAATGATTTTTAAATGGTTTATGGGATTTATTATGAAGAGAATTTGATGTTCTTAACATTGTTTGAGTTATATATATATATATCTAAGGTTGCTGGCCAAATTTTGATTTCATTTAACAAAAGAGTTTTCTTGTGCTATTTTAAGTATGATGTTGGTTGGAAGTTGTGGGCTGTTGGATTTAAAGCTATTGGCTCATGTCCTTAATTACTTCTTAGGTGATGCTATAAGATTGTATTTTCACTGTTGGTAAGTGTAAATGTTGTTGGAATAGTTTGGTTAGAGTTTGAAAAGGTTTGGAATTATCGTCGTCGAAATGTAGTGAAGGTGGGAGTAATGTTATGTTGTCCATTTGTAATTTGTGTAGAATTGTAATATGTTATTCCACAACTTACCCCTGATTTGAGACTGTTTTGGATTATATTACAACTAGTTTTATATGGTAAAATCATTGGAAATAATTTAGGTAAAGTTAAAATAGTTTTGGGAATGTTGACGTCAAAGTATGGTGAAAGGAAATAACGTTACGTCGCATGGTTATATGTTGTGAAGAATTATTATGTGTTGTACTTTGTGGGCTGTTTTACGACTATTAAGGGTCTAAAATTAGATGTACATGACATGTACATAAGAATGGTTGTTATAAAATACAAGTATAAGTGAAAATATTGGAGAAATGTCTTTGCGTCACTAATTGAAAGCTTGCTGTCCGGGTGATCGTTTTTATGATATTGGGTTGTCAAGAAGTGTTTCTTTGCTGCTAATACTACTAGTATTGCCTAATATGATGTAGATAAATCTTTGGGGGAAAGGAAGCCACTCCAAGGTAGTAACGAGGTCATACAACGAGGTATGTAAGGTTACTTGATTTCGTATCACTTGGCATGAAACATAGATCCCTTGGTAAGTAAAGGCAATTATCTACTCCAACAAGACAAGAAGCCATGTATCCACTCTTTCACATGTTTATATGCTCCTATATGCAGTTCCTTTAAAATTTATATGCACATACGGATACCAAGTATATGAGTTCTTGTTGCTAAACAAAGTTCATGAGTTGTCTCATTTCATACGCATTTCTTTGCTTATGTTACATACTCTATTCAATGCCATGTTGTCTTGAATGTTTATTTTCATGTTATATATTGCATAAACAGCCCGAAAGCTCCAATATTATGACTACTAAAAGAATCATCTCAAATGTAATTGAAAGATAAAGTATATAGTTTTTGATAGGTGGTAGCCCGAGGGGTGGAGATAGCACCTAGCCAGGGACGATCCTATCAACGGGGGGTAGCCCGAGGGGTTGAGTATAACCTAGCCAGGGACGAACCCTATACAGTTTACCACTGATCAGTTGATCATTTACAGTTTATGATGTGCACAGACTATATAGTAAAGGTAAAGCAATATAAAGAACTTAAAGTACATGATCCCAAAGTATATCCAAAGGTGGTCTCTTATTCTACACTAGTGCATGGTTTCATTTGAGTTGTTATTTCATATACAGTATTTGCTGCCTTACATATTCAATACATTATCTCTTACTGAGGCCCTTGCGGGGGACCTGTATTTCATGCTGCAGGTACAGGTGCTAGTAGATCTCCCCAGTAAGAGCACAGGATATTCAACTGTTGTTACAAAGATCCAGGTTGTTCCGGAGCTTTGTGTCTGTCAAAAGTTTATATGGTTGTATTGTAAACTTATTCGAGGCGGGGCCTGTCCCGACCCTTATTTGATACTTTCTATTTTCTAGAGGCCTTTTATACTATGTAAATTAAAGTGTGGTCATGTCTCGTACTTCAAACACTGTGGCCCGAATGGCCTAGTCACATGCATTTCCTTTTGGCTGTATCACTATTTACCTACATAAAGGCATGTTAAATTATAGAAATCTGTTATAAATTGTATAGAAAGTGCATAGATATAGGTTGGTTCTCCCGAGCCTTATCGACAACGGGTGCCGGTTTGTCCTAACGGGACTTGGGGTGTGACAACTTCCTCCACTCTACCATCTTTCAACCCAAAACTTCCCACTCTAATAAGGCGGAATCAAGGACTTGCTTAATGTAGAATTCTTAACCAATGAAAATTTGGAACCACCAAGAACACTATACCACTATTCTCAACTTCCCTTAACCTAACTTCCAACCTAACCCACCGATGGACCCTACTAGTCTCCTCCTTGCCACAATTACCTTTGTTATGCTTACAAGGACAATCATTCATCTTATGACCCATCTCCCCATATCTATAATAAGCATCGGTACCTCTCAAGCATGGGCTGTCATGGTATCTACCACACCTTGGGCATCTAGCGTAAGGCATCATAACCCTTCTTTCCTTGGGATTCTGGAACTTTCCTTCAAAATGGGCCCTCTTGGCCTCCTTACCCCTCTTCTTCCTCATATTTTCTTCCTCTAGTTGTTCGGCATAAGTCATCAATCGAGACAAATTCATGTCACTAATCAACATAGCGGATCGACATTCCTCACTCACCAAGTTGGAGATACCCATTACAAACTTATTCATCCCAGTTCTTGCATCGAACACCAACTGAGGAGCATATTTCAAAAGTTGGGTGAACTTGTGGGCGTACCCCCTCACACTCATAAGACCTTAATTTCAAGTTCATGAACTCTACCAATTTAGCCTCCCTAAGCTCGAGAGGGAAGAACCAAAAGCCATTTTGAATTCCTCCCAAAGCACCCATTACCATTTCCCTTCTCCCCCTTCCAACGTTCATACCATATTAGGGCTACCCCTTTGAGTTTGTATGCCGCCAACTCCGCCATTGCATTCAGTCTAACACCTATGATAGTCAAAATCTTATAGACCTCATCAATGAACTCTTTTGGATCTTCATCCACCTTTGACCCATGGAACACTGGAGATTCATCCACTTGAAGTCCCTTACCCTAGCTCCCGGGGTAGTAGCATGAGGGGATTGGGCCCTTTGGTTGACTTGGTTGGCTACTACTTGGGCAAGCATAGTGAGAGCATACCGGAGTTCACCATTAGTAGGTTGCTCCTCGGGAGTTCAGGCCCTTCTTCCTCAAGTGTTAGGCAGATCTAGCATAGCAAGGAACAATAGTAAGGGGGGAACTCACTACAACTATATAGCACAACTTAGAACATAAAGAAATGAAACTCTTCCTAAAACGTCTCATAGCCTCCTACTCATAGTTGTGCTGCAAAACACAACAATGAATAAGACGCTAATTGATGCGACATATTAGACTCCAAGGATCTATCAGCCTAGTGCTATGATATCATCTTTGTCACGACCCAAGCCTAGGGCCTAAATGTGATCGACAAATAGGGAACCCGAAGGAACCCCATACAAGCCTCATAATATATCATTACACATCCTTGGTGGCGAAAGCAATTAAAAATGAGAATAAGTGACAACATAAACAAGGGGAATTGAGACTAAGGGAGCGAGATAAAAAGAGGAAGTAATACTTAAATATCATAGATGAGTCAAGATCAAGCATAATATACAACTTTTCCAACAATACCTCCAAACATAGATACTTAGTTGGGCCCAAGACAAGAAACTGGGCCCACCCTCATAGCAAGGGCAATAGGTAATCCAAATATACAAGATACAATTGGAACATAAGCATAAGAGAGGACAGATATTGTCCCTGGACATGAGGACTCAATAAATGCTAACTTGAACAATTCATCTAGCCATGAGGAGGAGAATTAATAGGGGCACTGGTTCCTACATGGTGCCATCATGTAGGCAAAAAGTATGCATTAGTACGTTTGAATGTACTAAGTATGTGGGATGCAATGCAACAAGAGATAGGCATCATAATCAAAATGCATAATTTTATGCAACGGATTCACATAATAATAATATGACATGCATGATCAATGCTTAAAGTAAACATGCTTGTAAGTCATTCCAATTGCATAGAACATAGTACATAAGTGTTGGAAGAGACTCCAACTGACATAAAATAAGACCAAGCAAGATAAAACTGGAGTACCGATGATTACCCCTCACCGGTAAAGAGGTGGACTACTTGCTAAGGTAAATCATACTTAAAACTTACGGGAGCATGACCCAATTTTAGAAAGGATTTCATTAAGAACTTCTCTTTATGGGAACATGACCCAATTTCATTAAGATCCTCAATAGGAAGTGTACTAAGTGGATCCACTAGTATTGCAAGGGTATAACATAGCCCTATGGTGGCACATAGTTCAAAGAAAGAGAGCAACCCCTCCATCCATCAGTGCTAAGTCTAATCCCATGGAACACTACTTATGAGAAACATAGAATCATGATACAAGTAGCTCTAAAACATCCCTGACCTCTAATGGTGAGCCCAACTTCAAACATAAGAATAGTTCATCATCAAACATTACCCTTGCATCAACAACTTTAAAGGTCTCACAAGAGGTAAACTCTTTAAGAAAGGGCTTAAACCTGGCTTTACAGCATCAACAACATTTCCATGAGTTAAACATATCTTTAAAAAGCTCATAATAATCATAGAGTCACTTGGATCATATATCAGCCAATAGATCATCAAAACCTAAAGAATCCTTAAAAGGCATTTTATCAAACACTTAGCGGGTGTGTAATGCTAGTTTAAAACCATGCAATGCAAGAGTGAAATCATGTAAGAAGATCCATTGTAAAACCACCAAGCAACACCTTGCAACACCCTCAAGCAATATAAATCAAAACCCCTCCTCGAATCTTACAATAGATCAGATGTTGAGCTCCTCAAGTGATCCACTAAGTGTGGGGGTCGGATCATCCCACGAGGTCTCACCTATGAGCTTTTTCTGCATAGAGTTAATCTCCTCACACCTTGGGTTTGGGGCCATCTACCTAAAATATACACATTTACGCAATCCAGTTAGCCCTACAGATCAAAAAGTGAAATGCAAAAACATATCATATTTGATTAAAGAAGGGTTTATGAAAGAACCTCTATAGACCATAGTGGAAACTATGAGCTATAAAAGGCTCTTTTGAAAAATAGTGTTCACATCTTTTATTTACAGAAGTGACATCTATGAGACCAGGTATGACTCGTGGAAAGTTCTACGAGTGGTAGATGATTCTAGTGTATGAATCTTTTGCAGGCAGGGATCAACGAGACCTTTCTATGAGCCATAAAATATTTTATGACTCATAGAAGGTCTCGTCTAATGGGTGCTCAAAACCTTCAAGTTTTTAGAATTTTATACTAGGGGAAATTATGACTTATGGAATATTCCACAGGTCGTAAAAGACCCCTGTAGACCAGAAAAATCAGTTACTGAGTTACTAAGTCTATCAATACCAATCCATGACTTTTTCAACCTATTCTATCAGCATTGAAGTAATACGCACACACCCCACATAATTTATAACACAATATCCAACACCCCCGCATGCTAATTTGCACATATACCCTATCAAAAATCTTTAAGCATACTTTCCTAACCCTTCCGACCCCATTCGAATGAATTAACATTAAGAAACATGAACCCATGCCATCACACACCGAATTTCAAACACACAACTAATTTATTTCAAATGTTGAGTGAGTATGTAAGTGTCAAACATACTATTCAAACATACAACAAGGCAACTACACCAACTTCCACTCCTAAACATGTTTAAGGATGGGCAGCCACAATTCAATTATCAATCAAATTAATTTTCACACATGGGTTTGTGTCTAAATTAACCAAACCCACCAAAGAATTCAAACCTAATTATAGAATAATTTGTAAACAAAGGTATTTTAAAGACCAAAAACTTACCAATTTGCGTGATTAAATCATAGAAGTTGAAGGAGGTAATGAGACACTGAAAACCCTAGGTTGTTCGAAAATAGTGGTGGTGCTGTGTTAATGGTTGAAAGATTTGGGGTGGGGTTTGGCTGGGTATATTTCATAATTAGGGCAAGTAATAGGGTAAAAATATTTTGACCCCTTTATTTATAGTTTGATCGCTTCAGTGAAAATTGATGAGCCCAGACTCTACAAAACCCCAACTGCGGGCCGTAGATTGTTTCACAACCTCGTAAATCATGGTCTCATAGAAGGCCTAAACCGTAGTTTTGAGGACTGGATTTTATGGATCAGTCCACAAGTCATAGAATAATGTACAACTCATAGAGTTGGTGATAGAAACTCCAACACTCAGTCAAAATCTCAAAAAACATACTTGGGGTCTACGAGCGTCATTCACGACCTGTAGTTTTTTCTACAGGCCATAAAAGTTGGCTCATGGACTGGAGTGCATAACCTTTTCACTCACTAGAAGTGTCTACGAGATAGTGTAAGGGTCATAGAGTGATGCACGACCTATAGAACTAGTCATAGAGGCACTTCTTAATGCCTTTTTCAGTGAAGGAGCGCTAACTTAGCCATGTACCTGCACATTTTTCACAAAACACAGAGTTACCCTATATGCAACAAACCCAATGTCCAAAATTACAACCAAAATCTGAAGAAAAGAACAAAATAAACTACCTACAAGTCCAAAGACTAAAAATAAAGTTACCATTACAACTATTGCATCAAAAACCTTGGGTTGCCTCCCAAGCAACACCTGATTTATTATCGCAGCATGACTTGGATAACTTTGCTACTCAGACTTCACCAAGTGCCCAAATCTCATTCTTTAGATCATCTGTCCTCTTCATAGACTAATAAATATCGAAGAAAACTTCTTCATCATTCAATCTAAACCCTAAGTTGACTAGCTTATATATCTACTAGTGCTTGACCATTGGCTAGGAATAGCCTTTCCAAGGTGATTAAGACATCGAAGTCAACTTCACTATGTGGGATCACAAGGTCTACAGGGACTATAAACTTCTCAACTTTAACAAGCAGACATTATCCCCATAGGCTTTTTCATCGTGCGATCAACCATCAACAATAGCATGCTCATCATAGTAGGGGCTCCCAGCCCTAGCTTATTGATGACCGCAAAGGGCATTAGACTTATATTGGCACCAAGTTCACACAATGCCCCTACGAACTCCACATCTCCATGGTGTAGGGTATGGTAAAAGCACTGAGGTCTTCTCACTTTTGAACCAAGGACCTCGTAGAAATTGCACTGCAATGTTGAAGCTCTTGGGAGAGCTCTTGACTCATAGTGCACTTCTCCTTTACCAGGTCTTTGATGAACTTTGCATACCCTGGCATCTTCTCCAATGCCTCAATGAGAAGGATATTGATGGAGAGTTCTTTTAGCATGGAGAGAAAGTGCTTGAAGTTGCCCTCTTCCTCTTTCTTTTTAATTCTCTAATGGGAAGGGAGAAGAAGTCCCGAGAATGGGTTTCAGCTTCTGTGGTGCATCTACAACATCACTCACCCTATCATTTCCACGATCATCTTTGATATACACATTCTTCCCCTTAATTATCTCCTATAGAACATCATCCTCATCTACCAACATGGGAGGATCAATGGCACTCTTGCTACCACGAGTAGTAACCTTCATTCTTGGGATTATGAACTATGTTGCTTGGCAGTGTACCGCTCTGACACTGATTTAGTTGAGTTGATACTTGACCAAACTATTGGTCAGGCTGTTTGATGGCAACAAAATGAGACTTGATTTTTTGATTTATACTAGAGATCTCAGATTTCAACCCCTCAGAGTCTTATCTCGTGTCTCAGCTTTTTTCAACAGGTGGTCAAACATCTCCTCAAATCTTGAACTACTAGCACCAGTGTCACAATTGTGTGGTGAAACATAAGTACCATTTCTATAACCATCTCTGTGGCCCCAATCTACATCTCTATCTTGGCCTCGATTTCTGCCATAATACCCTCTGTGGTTGTCTTTGAAAGCTCCATCTCGATCATAATTTCAGCCTTGGTTTCCTTTACCTTGGCGCCAATAGCCATAATTGAGCCCTTGGGCATTGGTTCGAAATCCCCTCATCTAATCAGCAATGAAATAAGTGTCCTCCTTATAGTAGGGATCATCATATATGGGTGCTTGCGAAAGCCGATGAACAACTGCATTAACTTGCTCCTGGCTCTGCATCATCATCACCTCCATACCTATATAGATTGGGGCAAGTTCTTAAATAATCTCTTCATTTATTTTAGCTTGCTTCGAACCAACACTGATAGAACATAAACCTTCGCTAGATTTTTTGTCTTTTTGCCCCTATGCATGATTGGTCTTAACCACTCTCTCCATCCTTTCAGCGATCTTTGCAAATGGTTGATGTAAGCACGTTCCCCCATGATGGTATCAACACAGACTTGACTATTCTTATCCAGGGTATGGTAGAAGATCTCTAGCAAGGCATCATCAATAATTTTATAGTTGGGAACATTCCTCAAGCATTTAGTGAAGCGCTCCCATCTGGTACTGATCGAGTCATGAGGAAGTTGCTCAAAGTTGTTAATTTGATCTTTCAACCTGAGCTTCTTCAATCTCAGGAATTACCTCTCCAAAAAGAACCTCTGTAACTCACCCCAACTGGTGATCTAACTCTACGGGAGCTCAAATAGCCATAGTGGTGCATTGCTTGTCAAAGACAATGGGAAGACATGAAGTCCCACAACATCCATAGACGAATTCTATGTTCCAATCACACTATTACAAGAAAATGCAATATTGTGTTGATGGTTATGCGGATTCTCTAATTGTCATCCTGCGAACAACTCGCAGTTTTGTAGAATCTGAAGTAATCCACTCGAAACCACAAACTTTGTGTCAGGCGGTAATGGTGGCAATAGCTCCAGTTACTTCCATAGCCATATGGTTCAATCGATATTGATTCCATTGATAAGCTTTGACATTGAAATCCTGTTGCTGTGAAGCAACGTCCTTAAGAGGAGGTGCGTTTTCATTGTTGGCATTCTCATTCTCATTCTGGTTCAGAGTTGCATTTGATGCGTTGTTGGCATTATCTTGGGCCATTCTTCTCAGTCATCTCTGGATCTCTGGGTCAAATGGAGTCAAGGGTATTCCTCGACTTTACATGTTGGTCATACACTACACGTATACCCTGAAAGAAAATAAAAAAAAATAAAATGAGGGAAATAATGATTAATTTCCAAATTACTTGAATTATAAAAGTCTAGCCGTATTCCCTTGCAACAGTGGAAAAATCTTAATGCCACCCAAGCTATATATCCTTTTTTAGGCTAAAGCGGTCGTTTTCAAGATATAGAACCTAACAAAGTTAAGGTCAAACCTAAAGAGAATATGGTAGACTTAGAAGAATTCAATTTTGCAATTTGAGTTTATTACCCAACTTATTTCCCCAAAAGGTAAGGGGGTTATAATCACTAGTAAAAATAACTTTAAACTAAGACAAGTGTTTAACCAATGAGAAGAGAAACTAGGGTATTGTATTCCCCATGATTCCCTAACTTAGTATCACCAGATAACAAAATTTTTTTCTAGTGTATAGCATGAAGAATAGTAAGTTAAGTTTACCAAACCCTTTGGCCCAAGCAAGAGGCAAATTTCACTACGTGATTTGGTCCATCCCCGCAGTGTGACATTACTAACACTTACCTATTATCCCAATTCAACTTCCCCTTGGTCCAGTTTGGTTGATTAGATGAGAAACATCGATTGAATCCTATTAATAAATTTATTTTCTTATTTATTGCTATCCTGGTCCAGTCACTAACACTAGCCAGATTATAATGTTAGCCACCATTAGAAAACACTCAAAACGAAGAGAATTAATTAATACATGCATGCATATTTTTCAAGAATTATGAATTATCTGATTTTACCTTATTAGTTCTTCATGGTTCCCTCAACCCTAGTTGTGGATTTTGCTACTCATTATTTGTGTAAATGCAAGATTTATGAATTTGAATAGTATAATAGAGCACTTACACAATTGAATTAAACACAAGAAAATCTAAAGCTTCAGTGGAAATCACATGATTGTAATTAGTAGATGAAAGTAAAGTTTACAAGTGTTTCTCAAACTCTGCAATGTTTTTTCTCTACTGTCTCTTGCTGCTCTTGTGCTAAATCTTAAAGAAAATTAACCTGAAAGCCTGTTTATAGTGTTTAAAATACAAATTCAAAATAAAACAATACAACTGTGTCGACAGGCTCCACAAGGGTTCTACGGGTCGTATAGTGATTATGGCTCGTAGTCGGACTTTTGTAATCTATTGCTATGATTTAGAATTTGCTTCTATGACACCCCTCTATGGCCCGTAAAAGATTATATGGCCCATAGAGGGTTTTTTCTAATGAAATTTCTGTAAGTCTTCACTTTCTGATTCTCAAGGTACGAGACTTGGTCTACTACTCATCTGTAGGTTCCTAGACCAAACTTCAGAAATCCATCCTTCACTAGAATTGCATGCAAAATCTTCTTCACGGCCAGTAGAATGCTCTATGACCCGTAAAAGGTCTCATGGATCCTCAAAATCAGCAACTTTTGTATATTTTTCCCAAAATGAATGCCAACCCTGAAACCCTGCGAAACAAACACAAATCAAACCTACTAACATCGCATTGAGAACACATAAAATTTCAAGTTTTAAGAATTAATAGTATTGTATTTTGACTAGACATCAATAGGCTAATGAGAATAGTGGAAAAGGTTGATGTAGGAGTTAAGGAGTACTTGCAGTTGGCTGGATATGATAAGTGATGTCACCCAAACTACACCTCTCACTGAAAGGTATAAGTGGGCACTATCAAAATATAAAACCTGACTGAACCCACAGGGAATATGGTCTAGACATGGAGTAATTATTAGCAATTCAGATGAATTAATCTACCTATATCTCAAAAGAGGGGGGTCTGTAAATACAATAATTAAACCTAAACTACAAGCAAGTTATCAAGAGCAAGTGTTGTGAAATCAATGAGAGGAGTAACTTGGGTATTATGTTTCTCTTGAATTCTTAACTCAATATAGCTAGATAATCATTACTTTTTCTAGTGTGTAGCATGCAGAACTTGTAATATGTTTACCTGACCCTTTGATCCAAGCATGCGGCAAATTTCACTACGTGATTTTATCCATCCCCGCAGTGTTGCATTACTAACCCTTACCTTTTGTTCCAGTACAACCATCCCTTGATCCAGTTAGGTTGATTAGATGAGAGGGATTATAATGAATCCTGTTAATTATCCCTTATCCCAATCATTACCTTTTTGATCCAATAAGTAAGAATTTGGCAATTTTTATCATTGGTCGTCATTTAAAAGCATTCTAAACAAAGAGATAATTAATAAATACATTCACACTTTCAAAGAATTATGGATTATTTGATTTTTAATTCATTAGTACTTCTTCATGGTTCCCACAATCCTAGGGTTGTTGATTTAGCTACGCATTGTAGATGAGAGAATTATGTTATGGAATAACATAATTAAACACTTACAATGATGTATTGAAGAATAAAAAATTCAAAATCTCCACAAGAAATGACAATGGGATAATCGCAATGTAAAGTCAAAAGCAATCACAAGTAACAAAGTATAAAGGCTCTAACTTGTCATGAATCGGACCTAGAGTCTAGGAGTGACATGATGAATGAGAACTTAGGTGTCCCCAAACAAGCCTCAAAGTATCCATATTCATATCATTAGTTCGAAAGCATAAATGGATAGTAACTGTAATAATTCTAAAGGATGATAAAGTAGGACTCACACTATGTGGATATCATAGGGAAAGGAGTTAACATGGATTAACATAACATGTAACACATAAAGACAAAGAGGCGGATAAGAATGACTCACTCTATGAGGGGCAATTTAGTACTTAGGTTCTTTCACATCATACATATAAACATATCATAATACTCATAGCTAATCCATATAATGATAACCAATAGGTAGCATTATCCATAAACAAAATCCCCAAATACAACAATTAACATATAAATGTAAAAGAGTTTACATGATGACCAACAATGCTCTAGTCATAAGATAGGACGGGGGCCAAGACATACCCCGGGCTCACCCTCAAAGTAAATAATATAAATAAAAGTACCATAGATAAATGTTTGTTTGTCCTTGGAAGACAAAACTCACCACAATAAGCAAATCTCACGATCCAAGCTAACCGACGTACGGTGGATGAAGGTAGTCCTCAATACCTACATGGTTAGATCATGAAGGCAAAAGTATGCGTTAGTACATTTGAATGTACTAAGTATGCGGGCATGCAAATGCATATGACTTACTAATCCTGCATTCAATGTTAGATGACAAGCACATACTATAGAAAGATATATATATGGCAAGAGATATAGTATACAATATGCCTTGAAACCAATGATGCATGAAATGCACTAATGCTCTTATATAGTGGGATGGAACTATAACCAACAAATTAATCTCATGCGAGCTATAACATGAATTAGTTTGATGAAGACCTCCCATCGATTAGAGAAGATTACTTGCCAAGGGTAATCTAAATCACACCTTATGACCCAGTCATTTTGGAGGATGGACACCTTCTTACGACCTAGTCATTTAAGAAGGATTTTCAATATCATGTAATATAAAAAATGTATAGCCATCCTTTATGACCTGGTCATTTCAGTAATGAATACCATTCCTATGCTGGCACATAGTTCAAGGAAAGGGAGAGGACCCTTTGGGATAGCCCTGACGCCCCCAATCCATCAGTGCTAAGTCAAAACATCCCATGAAAATACTTATACATAAACATGTTTTCAAAAGAGGCAATAGCCATTTCAAATCATTTCAATGCACATTTAGACTAACATGCAAAACATTTCTCATAATCATTCATACTTGGGCTAAAAAGCCAAATAATAGTTGATAACCATTCTTCTCATGCATTGGAATAGCTTATGCACATAACAATATGGTACAAACACTCAATATGCTCAATGACCTAATAACAATAGACATTTATGTGATCACATCATTGTAATAACCAATATTTTATCGAAATCATTTACATAAATATAATTGAGCTTAACCCACTGTACAATTTTTCATAAATCCAATATTCATGAATGTATATACTATGAATGATATGTGGATAGCAATGGATAATATTGATTCTATCTAAATTCAATAATATAATATGAAATTCAAGTAAATCCATATTTAAATCATAATATAGATCACCTATGCTTAGATCAAACTTTAAATGGACAATGCATATTCAAATATTCATAACAATCAAGTAATTCAACATATTAGGGCTTAAATCAACTTAAAGTTATCAAATAAGTATAACCCATACTTCAGTTGAATTTAATAAACAATAATCTTAAATCCCATATTTAAAGTAGGCTAAATTCCATGAATTTCAGGTAAAAAGAGTTTGAATCTTCTTGGTTGAAAGGGATAAAGAATCAGTCCCACATACCTTAGCTAATAAAGAAGATTCAAGAAGAAATTTAAAAAGGAAGGAGCCATAGTGACTTGAGAGAATTCTAAGTGTACGACTAAATTTGAATGAGAGGAACAAAATATAGGCCATTTGAAGGTCTTTAGGAAGCATAAAAAGTCACAAAAGACCCTTAGGATAAACCATAATTATAAAAATGTCATTAATGAAATAAGTAGAAAATTTGAAGTCAAGGTCACAAGGAAGGGGGGTACGGTCCGTGAGGCACGATAAGAACCGTTCACTTGCCCATGGTCCAACACTTGGAAAAATTTCACTTGAAAAAGGTCCAAAATGGTAACCCCATACTTATAAACAATTCAACATAGGCACCCCCACATGGAAGGTGGTACGGACTGTACCAAGCCACACGATCTGCATACTCCTCCGTACTGCTTCACTTAGAAAATTTTTTCATGATGAAATTCTGAGATGGTGATCCAACACTTAAAAAAATTTCACACCTACACCCATACGGAAGGGCCTCACGGACAACGAAGCACCAAACGGTTTTTGAGAGGGGCTGTACCACTTGCTTTGGGCTCAAAACTATAGAGTTTCAAGCCCAAGGTTACCATACGGTCCACCACACGGTCTATATGGCCTCACATAGGCCGTGTGGGGTTCAAGTGTGGTATGCGTTGGTCCTAAACTTCACATTAAGACCCTCAAACTCCACACAAGGCCAAGGGCTACTTCAAGGAGGCTCCATACGATCCCTATAGCACCACACGACATGTGAAGGCTTCCATGAAGCGTCACCTTAGTCCAAAATTTTTTTAAACCAAATTTCCAAGCTCCATCGAAGTCGTGCAAAGTTCAGGTCCTTACATCATCTCCTTTGGGAACATTCATGTTTGAATGTGCAAGAATAATGCCTAAATGTTTGACTCAGAACATGAAACATCCAAACGCAAGATACAATGCATATTTCATCACCTGAACATCATAAAGTCATTATAGCTCATAACAAAATGTATTCAAATCATTCAATATATCTTAAAAATTATTTCGTGCATATGTATGCATGTTATGTCGTGAAACTCAAGAGTGAAAGAATTAGGACCACTTGGAAAAAGAAGAACCTAATACCTTAGGTTTTGAGTAGATTGGAAAAAATGGGGATATCGCTTCATCATGTCCAACTCTACTTCCCATGTAACACACTCCATATGTTGATTTCTTCATAGTATCTTAACTGAAGCCAAAGGCACAATAGAACTAGGATCACATCTTCCTCAACATAGACACATTAAAAATCGGGTGAATAGAATTCAAATTCGGAGCCAAACCCAACCTATAAGACATATTCCCAATTTTCTCAACAATCTCATAATGACCTAAAAACTTGGGGCTCAACTTGCCATTCTTTCCAAAATGCATTACACCCTTCATAGGTGAGACCTTCACATACGTCCAATCGCTAACATGAAACTCAAGATCCGTCTTCCTTAAATTCGAATTGGACTTTTGGCAACTTTGGGCCATATTTGATGTGAGGCTAAAAATAAATATATTTAATAATTATTTACCTCATATTTGATCTTTTATTTATCTTTTTAGCATGAATTTATGAATTGTACTACATTGAGTATTTTATTTGTACGATTAAATTAACATGAAGATGAAACAATATGGAGCTAAAATGAATTAAAAATGAAAGATTGCAGAAGAAAAATCAAGCAGGCAGCTTAATAGATTAAATTTAATAAATTAATATAACATGCATATATGGATGAATTGTTCAAATTGCAATTCAATTTGCAAGTTGTTGCAGCCACGTGGAAATTATTGGTAGTGCAGCAAAAAAATTGAGGCAGCGCAGCGTGCAAGTTCAATTTCCTTCCGATTTTGAGTTTCCCAATTTGTTTTGGACTTAGTTATTTTTCTACATTTATAAATAGCCCATAAAAATAATTCTCCTAGGGAACAAATCCAATTAACCCAATCTGGGATTTAGAATTTTATAGCTTGGAAATTTGAAAGCACCATCATGGAGATTGAAGAATTTTGGTTTATTCTTTCCTTCTCCCTTTATTATTTATTTCTATTCTTGATTTTTGGAAGATTATTTAGTATTGTTGTTGAATATTTATGATTAGCATAGGTAAGTTTATTTTTATAAATTTTAATTGCGTTTGTCCAATAATAATGAGTCACTAAATTTTATAACTAGGATTATGGGAACAATAATGGATTAACAAAGTAAGTTAATGTAAAAAGTGATTCTTGAGTAAATTTTATGAATGTATTAATTAATTCTCTTCGTTTCGAATGTTTTCTGATGGTGGCCAACATTAGAACCCACCTAGTATTATTGACTGGACCAAGGTAGTAATGAATAGAAAAAAAGATTAATTAACAGGATTCGCTTGATGTGTTCTCGTCTAATCAACCAAACTGGGGCAATGGGAGGTTGTACTAGGACAATAGGTAAGTGTTAGTAATATCACACTGCAGAGATGGACCAGGTCACGTAGTGAAGTTTACCTCTCACCTACACCAAAAGGTTTGGTGAACTTAACTTAACGTTCTGTATGCTAAATATTGAAATAGATCACTAATACATTATTCTTTATAAAATCATGGGAACACATTTCTAGTTACTTCTATTTATCTTGACACAAATAAATATTAAATTGCAAGCTATTAGTATTTTTGTTGTTATTTTCTATTTCTTAAATTAAATTCCTCCCCCCCCCCCCCCAACAACAAAAAAAAAAACAAAAACCCACAATGTTTTTTTTTTTTTCTTTATTTATTTTTTTTTTTTTTTTTTTACCAAAATAAATATTAAATTGAAACCTATTAGTTTTTTTTTTCTTATTTTCCTTTTTTTAAATTACAACCCCCCCCCCCCCCCAAAAAAAAAATTGATAACGACTATCCAGTTAAATGTTTTTTTACTATTTACAATATTTTTTTATATTCTCTGTGGGATCGACCCCGACTTACAAGTTGGGCAAAATATATTGCAAATGATTGTTTATATTTCTTTTGAGAAGTACATTTTGGATGTTACCGAAAAATGGTGCCATTGCCAAGGAGTATGATTTAAATATTGTCTTTAGTATTTGTTTTTACTTGTACTCCATAACATTATTATTTTTATTTTTTTATTTGTTTTGTAGTGCCCCTTAATTTCTTTCTACCTGATCTGAGTAAGTATGTGCAGAGGATTGGTTAGGAAGTGTTTGAGAAAAACTGCTAAAGTAGTTTATGAGAGCCCCTACGACTCGTAGAGGGATTTACGAGTCGTAGAGAGGGCCCCGGAGCAAATCCTAATGATTCAAGTTTCAAGGACCTTCAGAGTACGAGATGGGTTTCAAATAGTAGAACTAGTTACAACTCGTCGAAGAGAGTTTCGTGGCAAATTCCAGTGAAGATCAATTTCAAACCATATTATTCATGAGGAGAGATGCAACTCGTAAAAGGAAATACGACTCGTAATGTAGGGTTCGTATCAGTTTCCAGAGACTTAAGATTTTCAAACCTCCATCCAAGAGTGATGTCCATGCTCCAATAAGAAAGCAGTCACTATCAGCAATTAACCTAACCAAAGGTTAGGGTCGAATCCAAGGGGAATACAGGGTTTGACTACAAGAATTCACTATCAATCATTTAGAGTATCGATAACTAAAATCTCTAAATGGAGGGGGGTTGTGATTTAAGAACCAAATTAAATAAACACTATACTATGATACGAAAAAACACTCAATTTTAAGGACAACTTGGAAATTCTATTCCCAATGATTCATTAAGTCGATTACCCTAGGTAACATAACTACAATTGGAGATTCACATGCAAGATGGTAACTTAAGTTCTTCTAGCCCTCTTGTGAAGGTGAAGGTCGAATTCACCATGGCACTTGGTCGGCTACCATGCCGTGCCAACTAATTGTTACCTATTGTCCCAGTCAAGCTCCCCCTGGTAAGGTTTGGTTGATTAGATGAGAACACATCAATCGAATTTTGCCATCTACTTCACGTTTCCTATTCGTCACTACCTTGGTCGGGATCGTGATAGTAGGCAGGGTTTGTTGTTGGCCACCACCAAACAATAATCATAATGAAGGGAAATAGACAATACATGTAAAATCCCAATCATAGAAATGCAATATACCTAGGATATCTCAAGTCAAATACCCATGGTTCCACAACCCCAAGTTGTGGGTGTTAGCCACTCATGGCTAAGGCAAAACCAACAAAAATGCAAATAAAAGACATGATTGAGAATTTTACGCAAAGCAATAAAGATTAAAGACACAACAAGTTGCAAACTATAGGCTTGATAGATTGAGAATAAGAACAAAACAAAATTTGCAATCCTCAAAATAGATTTTTTAAGAGAAAATGATGAACTAAGCTAAAAACCTAAAAGCTTCCTTGAGAGTATATTCAAAGATGATATTCTCTTCTCAATTTTGAATCCCACTAAATAAAACCCTAACTTAAAGTATTTATGGTTTTTACAAAATAACCCTAAAAATTACACAAAAAGACAGCTAGCAGCTGGTACGCTTGTAGGTATGACTCGTTGGGTGACCTACGAGTCGTTATTGGGGTCTCGTATCAGGTTCTTGGTACCCTGGACTTAACTGGTATGACCCATTGGTTGTAGTCTAGGCCTTCAGTTATTGATATATAGTTTGAGCTCTCTGATTCCTACTATGAGTACACCTCTACGAGTTGTAACAAGACTTACACTAGTAGGATGGCCTCGTAGGGTTGACCTTCACTTAGCAAATTTCTTATTTTTTGGTCTCTATTTCTTGCTACGATAGAACCCTATGACTCATTGCTTGGGCTACGACTCATAGGTGAACTCATATGTCCTATGCTTCAGCAAAATTTGCAATTTTTGCCAAAATCATGCCAACAACTTTTCTGCAAGAACAACACAAAAACACATAAAACCCCCAAAAAGTCGCGTTAAGAACTCACAAAATCCCTTGTTTTAGGCTCAAATATGCTGTATTTTGATAGCACATCAACACCCTCAACTTAGAATTGTTGCTTGTCCTCAAGCGACCACTCAATCTATGCAAACAATGAGAAATACATAGCAGCTATACCAATGGCATATACATCGTTCGCTCTAATCCAAGGACCCGACTATCATTTTCAAAATCATATTGTAAAGCTACTAAGCACAACAAAAATATGATGATGAATCTGGCAACCCAAACTATGATAAGCTAAGGAGCATCAACCATTCACAATCACTAGTATAGCCATATGCTAATCAAGGAGTGCAAATTCCCTCACAGAAAAGAAGTCCCTCTTACTCACTCCAGAAGCATTTAGAGCTTAGAGACTGAGGAAGCATTCTCACTCTCACAACTAAAATTCATGCAAAGTGACTAACACCATAGGCTTGCCTCTATACTTATCTTCTGGCCTACTGACAGAGTATATTTAGATCACTTTAGGACATATGGGCTTGTAACATAGGTTCAAGGGGCTTTGGTATGACATTTTAGGCAAGTAGTGACTAAAACCTATCCTTGAACCATGTTTACCAACACTTTTTTTTTTCTTTTATAACCTAACCCTTTTAATTAAATCCACCCTTATTCTCCTATTTGAAACTTTTCTCAAGTGCTTTCTGAACTCAATTCTTGTTGCTTTTCTCAACTCAAGGCATTTTTCTTTTCTTTTTTCTTCACTTGGCTCATGATTTTTCATTTCTTTCTTTATTTCCCAACTAACCACCTCATTGTTATTACTTTACCACAATTAGGGCCACCTTCAGCTTTGGCTTTTATCCTGAGGTGAAGTACACAATATCCATTCCCCAAACCAGGGTCATAATTTGTAGCCACCCTCAACTTAGACTTTTAGCCTAAATTATGTTTCACATGTTCAAGGGTAGACTAGGGTCAATATCAAGGTATTTCATCAAACAAGGTTAATCTAGAAAGGTGTCAAGAAAGAATGAGTACATGAGAAGCTCAAAAATTTGGAATATGGGATTCACTCACTCATTTGGTAGGTCATTTAGGCTAAAAGTGGGTTCACTAAAAGAACAAAGGCCTAAGATCCTTTCTAAATCAACCACATCATCAAACCAATTTTAGAGTAACAAGGCATGTTCTGAGTCCATAAGATGCATGAAGGCAACAAAATAAGCTCACAACACATATGACATTCCACCCACAATCAAGTACAGACTCACAGGTCATGCTTCAAGCCTCAACTTACCTTTACATTATCAGAACAAACATCACCAAATCATCAAAATGCATAAGTGCATCAATAATCACAATCTCAAAAATTTTGATGGTACCCAATTTTTTAAATCATCTAAAAAGCATTTAATGACTACGTATATGCCAACAGATAATACTACTATGAATTTACACATTATCTAGACTACCTAAATATACCGGTTCAATAGAAAATTAAACACCCACAAGGAAAAAGACTCACAACAAGAAAACCTTGGGATCAGAAATAGGGAAAGTTATGGACTCGAGGCTACTCAGACTTCACCTTAATCCATAACTTCCCACACCCCACCAAATTAGAATAGTTTATCCTCAAAGTAAAGACAAGAATGAAAACCAAACATGATAATATAGAGATATATATACATACATTAAAAATCAAAAACTAACATCCACAATATAAGTAAAAACAACATCCAACATAAAAATATTTAAACAAATCCAACAACCAACATAGTAAAAAGATTATCTAATAACAAAACAACGTATCCATAATGGCAAAATAAGAACTGGGGTCAAAAGGAGTTAAATATCATAGTGCATCAAGCACCGGTATCTGGTTGTTCAGCAGAGTCTTGGGTCACCATCTCTTCCTTAGCAATTTGGGTCGCAGCTGTATGTGAGCTACCCTCTCCATGTGAATGTTATTGCTCCCTATCTCTCTGTATGGCTGCTAATAGGATCGAGTCCTGCATCACCTCCTCTGGTATCGGCTCCTCTACTGAGGCTATTGGGTCATCAAGTCGAGGTCTCTTCTAGCTCATCTCTAGAACATCTATCTCGAGGGGCCTCTTCCCGTGAGCATGCGGACAATCAACTAGCCAATCAAACACCTTATCACCTACCGGTGCTACCTCTAGGATTGCAATAGGGGCTGCTAACATCTGTAATAAGTTAGCCTTGAACTTGGCTAACTCCTCTGCCACGGCGCTCGTGTCAGCAGACCTAGCGCCCTTAAGTCTCCACGAGACTCTCGCCTCAAATGCATTGACTCGGGCATCCACCGTTCTGACTCTCTCATCTACCAATGCACGGGTGAATGCCTTCATACTCTCTTCATAGTCCCTTACGGTCTGGCTAACCCAAAGTCTGACACGTGCTACTAAAGCTTGCAGCCTGGACTCCGTCATAGCTACCCTGTATAATAGTACCTGAAAAGCAACAGTAGAGATAATAGAATCAACCTGTAATGTAGATGGGGCTAGTGCTGGTGCACTGAAGGATGGTGTGCACTCGATCTCAATAGTTGGCATAGGCTCTGTAGTGGCGGAACTAATACCGGTGGCAGCTGGAGTTGCACTCTAAGTCGGAGGCTCTACCGGGAATGGCTCTAGAATGGCTGGAGGAGCTCTTGTGGTAAGGCAATAGGGTTCTCGTTAGCCTTAATTAGGCTGGGATTCATGGTATGTATGGCCTCTATGTGCTGATCCGGGTGGGGGTCGATTGGAACACCTGCTGCACTACACGAATGATAAATCAAAATAGGAAATGGCAGTGAGGTGTTGGTCCGAATGGCTGATTTGTGGATCTGCTCTGATGTGATCCAAGCTCAATCTATCGCATAACCAGCTAGAATGCTGGCTAATAACATAGTCTGCTCCAATGTGATCACATTATCCATGAAAGTGTGATGGATACGCCAACGAATAATGAACCACCAACACTTGGCCCAAAAAGAGAGGTGAGCCTTCACTATAGGATCTGTGTGGTTTGTAACCCACGTTGGATAACCCTCCTCACAAATTTTGCTGGCATCCACCATAGAAGCTCTTCCCTGGCCCCAATGTCCTTCCCTGTCACCGTTATTCTCATCTTGTCAATACATCTATCATACTCTGTGATAGACTGAGGCATTCTATAAGTGGGCCCAACCTGGAGCCATTGAATAGTCTCCTCCAAAATAAGAACTCTCCTACCTCGAATTGGCACCACTCGTAACGTCGATTGCTCAATCTTCTTCTTGTTCTTCGGTAACCCCCGGCGAAGCGTAGCAAGATATGCCACATAACGCTCACAGACTACATAAGTGGCATACTTGCCAATATACTATGTGGTCCATCACAGTCTGTGTTTATCTATAACCTTATCTAATCCTTGCACCTTATCTAACCCTGAGTCATTCAGTCTAGACTCTTCATGAAATTACCGCACCGATTTACCCTGTCCCTTGGGCTCTAACCCCTGGTCATATATCTCCTTTATCCCTGGGACACACCATCTGCGGTCAGCTGGGGGCTGTGAGCGGACTTCTTCTTGTTGGGTTTGGGAGGTATCTCAGATTCTAACTTTGACTCTGAGTGTGTAGGGGTCATCTATGTTAGGTTGCTATCAGACCCGTCTCCATTACCTTGCTATTCCTCCTCTTCAGACTGGGAGGAACTGCTGAATTCTATGGGAGTCTACATTGTACATGCCCGAGTCTGAGGTATATTAGCTTCGAGGTCTATTCTGACCCTGTGAACTTCTAGAGACCTCTCATAACTCTCAGCCCAGAGGATTTGTCAATCAACCTCCTATGAAAGGTTTGGATTACTCGTTTATTCTTTGGAGGCATTGTATCTGCAAAACAACCATATAACAACATGTGAGCTTCAAGATGTTTGACCAATCAATGATCACAAAGCAAAGAACAAGAAACACAACCACTTAAATATAGAAACAAAACAAGACAGAAGCAAAATCTCTGATGCAATTGCAAGTTTGTAGATACGACTACAGTTACGACTCATAGAGTGTCCCACGAGTCGTACACTGGCCTTATAGTATCAAGCTTTCTTACAAAAATGTAGTCAGATCTCAAATACGAAGGGCAAGTATGACTCATAGCGGACGTATACTGACCTCATTACTATTTTCAGTGACTTTTTTAAGAACTTAGTCAGGATTACGAGACCCTCACTATGAGTCGTAATGGGTATTACTAGTCATATGTGGGTCTCGTGTGAGAAACATGAAGAAACCATAGGTGACTGATGCTTGCTACGAGGGACCACTGTGACCTATAGGGGAGCCTACGAGTCATGGGAGGGCCTCGTAGCTAAAAACAAAAGACACCAGTAGTGTCTAACACTTTCCCCCAACAAGCTCAAACAAGACAAACAAACTTAGGAATTGACAATTAAAGAGCAATATGATATATTTGACACATAAGTAGTCCCAAAATGATATCAGAAAATTAAAGCAACCAGTATCCCTAAAAATCGAAGTCAGTTCCTCATTACGTCGATCAAAACTAAGGGTAATTTCATATCCAAGCTCACACTTTTATCAACAAAACATTCCTTTGACATGCAAGAGCAATTCAAACACTTTCAATCAAATCTAACATGGTATGCCATAAGAAACACACCCACACCTCCTAAATTCCAATTCCAAAAATAATTCACATAATGGTTAGGCAACAATTAAGTACTACATTCTATGGACCAATAATTTTTACATTTACAACCACCCACTCAAGAATTTCAAACAAAGTTTGAATCACAGCAAAACCTTTCAAAGCATACAAACTCTAGGTTTCATGTTTAGATTAAAACATCACCTCATGGCATGAACATTCATAGTTATACTAAACACACAATCATTTATAAATTAAACTCACCACTATAGTGCATTACAAGTAACCACGAGGCTTATCAATTTGTAGACGAATTGAATCAAAGCAATGTAGCGAGAAAAGCACGCCAAAACCCTAGGAAATAGTGTCATCACCTTAATTCTTGCCAGAAAATGATGTAGGTAGTCCAAAATTTAGTTAGAAAAGTGAATGGGGGAGAAATATTGGGGATCTCCATCTATATTAGTGTTGGGGAAATGAATATTTGGGGTTAAATTTTATTTTGACCCCCTTTTAACTGAAATCGGGTCAATATTTTAAAACTGCAGGTTGGAGTTACAAGACTCCGACTACAAGTTGTAGGGTGTCCTATGACTCGTAAGCCCCAGTTTCGTAGCAGATCCAACACTTGTAAAATTTAAAATGCATACTTGGGCACTATGAAACCCACTTACGACTCATAGGAGACCCTACAAATTATAAGGTTGGTTCATAGTGTGTGTGCCAACTTCTGATACTCTCTGTCTCCTTCTACGAGGCACGAGTACGAGTCATAGTGATGACTATAACACATAGGCCTGCTCGTAGAAGTGGCTCCAAGTGCCATTTTCTCACTTCTTCAGTTCTTCAATTACCACCTTCAAACCAAGTGTCAAAAGCACAATAATCTTCAAAATATTACAACTGTATCAATGTCTTACAACTTGAAAAAAACAAGCACCATACGACCTAAAATCTCAATAACCAAACATGCTTAAAATAGACAAAAATTATCAAAGATGCTTGGGTTGTCTCCCAAGAAATGCCTTGTTTAATGTCGTGGCTCGACTTTGTCATCGTCTTTCATCAACAATCATCAATGAGTCCACACCTCACTTTTGAACATGTTCGGGTGTTTCATGGATTGACAAATATCGAACATGACCTACGTATCATTTACCCTGAACTGAAGTTGACCCGAACCCATATCCAGTAGGGCTCTCCCAGTGGCCAGAAATGGTGTTTCTAAAATGATAGGCACCTTGAAATCAACCTCGTAATCAAGGATCACAAAGTCCGCGAGAAAGATGAATTCATCAACTTTAATAAACACATCAAGAAGTATTCATTCTGGCTTTTTAATGGTTCGATCCGCCATAAGCAATCACATTCTTATCTGGGTAGGGGTGCCAAAACCAGGCTTTTTGAATACGACAAGAGGCATTAGGTTGATGCTTGCTCCTAAGTCGCACAATGCTCTTGCGAATTCAACATCACCGATAGTGCAAGATATGGTGCATGAACCGAGGTCCTATCATTTCTGAATAAGGCATTTGGTCATGATTAAACTATATTGTTCGAGTTCTTGGCTCAGAGTATGCTTCTTTGTTACCAAATCCTTCATATACTTGGCGTACCCAGACATTTTTTCCAAGGCTTCCAAAAGGGCAATGTTGATGGACAATTGTTTTAGCATTGACAGGAAATTTTTGAACTTTCCATCTTCTTCCTTTTTCTTAAGCCTCTGGGGGAATAGAGGAGGCGGCTTTGGGATTATCTTGACTTCCTCTTCTCTCCCACCTCTTGGTTTTCCACTCCCTTGGTCCTTGGACTTTCTTCCTCAATCATCACCTTGCTATCAATGACCCTTTCATCAGCTTCATCCTCAACCATTGGCATAGGGGGATTAGTAGTACTTTTTCCACTTCGAGTAATTACTACCATGTAGTGCCCTTCGTTCTTAGGATTTTGAACCGTGTTTCTTGGTAACGTGCCCTTTTGGCGTTGATTCAACTATGAAGAAACTTGCTTGAATTGTTGTTCTAGTTATTTAATTGCCACTGATTAAGACTTTATTTTCTAATTAATGCTTAAAATATCCATCTTCATTCCTTTCAAAGTGTCATCGTGGTGATCGGCTCTCTTCAACAACTCGTTGAACATCTCTTCAATCCTAGTGTTACTTGACACAACATCGCGGTTATGAAGTGGCACATAAGGACCATTCTTGTAACCATCTTTTCTTCCCTATTCGGCATTTGGCTCTCTCTCTCTCTCTCTTTCATAGTATCCACCCTAGTTGTCTCTATATGACCCATCATGATTGAAGTTCCTACCTTGATTCCCTGACCCTTGACTCCAATAGTCCGAATTGGACCCTTGGGGGTTGTTCCGGAAACCCGCTGCTTGGTTACTTACAAAACATGCATCATCATCAAAGAATGGATCTTCATACACAGGAGTCTTTGGGGGTTAATGGGTTACTGCTTGAACACTTGCTTGGTTTTGCTTCAAAACCAAGTCCATGCCCGTACGAAATTGTGCAAGTTACTCCATGATCTATTCATTAACTTTTTCTTGCTCACTATTAGTGGTAATCGCACAAGAACTCTTTGTTGCACCATGCTCACTCTGACCCCATGCTATGTTTGTTTTCACCATTTGCTACATCCTTACGGGTACTAGCTCAAACGGTTGGTCAAGAAACACACCTCCCATGATCGTGTTGGCACAAACTGTGCTATTTTCATCAACTGCTCTATAGAAAATCTCGACCAAAGCATCATCAACAATCTTATGATCAAGGACCATCCTTAAGCATTTGGTGAATATCTCCCATGTGGTACTCAGAGAGTCTCCAAGCAATTGCACAAAGTTATTTATTTGGTCCTTGAGCTTCAGTTTCTTTGACCTCGGAAAATATCTCTCTAAGAATACTCTCTGAAGCTCTGCCCAACTTGTTATGGTACCTGGAGGAAGCACAGACAACCACACAACTACATTGCCAGTCAATGACACTGGAAACACCCTCAATCCTACAACATCCATAGAGATATTTTGTGTCCCCATGACACTTCTGCACACAAAGTCGACATTTTGAAGATGACGGTGGGGATCCTATGAAGGTAACCCTGTGAATAAACCACAGTTTTGGAGCATCTGGAGCAACCCACTCGATACCACAAACTTAGCATCTGCTGGTAAAGGAGGCAGTACTATAGCATCGGTAACGTCCATGCCCATAGGGTTCAATCGATACTGATTCCATCCATAAGCATTTCATTGAAGTCCTTAAGTTATGGCCTATTCTCCCTTAGTGGTGGATTCTCCTCTCTTCCCATATCATCATCATTCATATTTATCTCTTCCACAACCGTAATACCTTCATTCACTTGAGCCATTCTTCTAAAAAGTCGATGGATCTCTAAATTAATTGGAACTAAGGGATCACCTTGGCTCCTTGTGCTGGGCATACAACTTAGCACACGTTGCAAGTAAAATCAAATCACAAAAACAAAACCAAAAACAAAAGTAAAATACACGAGACTCTAGAAATTAACACTAGCGCTAACTAATAGTGAAATCAAGTCAAGATGTAGCCGTATTCCCCAGAAATGGTGCCATTATTTCTGATGATGTTCACGCTCCAATAAGAAAGCGATCGCTGTCAGCAATTCACCTAACCGAAGGTTAGGATCGAATCCATAGGGAATACAGGGTTTGACTACAAGAATTCACTATCAATCAATTCGAGTATCGATAACTAAAATCTCTAAATGGGGTTTTTTTGTGACTTTAAAACAAATTAAAATAAACACTATACTACAATGCAGAAAAAACACTCCATTTTAGGGACAACTTAGGAATTGTATTCCCCATGGTTTGTTGACTAGATTACCTTAGGTAACATAACTATAATTGGAGATTTGCATACAGGACGGTAACTTAAGTTCTTCTATCCCTCTTCTGAAGGTGAAGGTCGAAATTTACCATGGCGCTTGGTCGGCTACCATGGTGTGCCAACTAACCGTTACCTATTGTTCGAGTCAATCTCCTATTGGTCAGTTTTGGTTAATTAGATGTTAACACATCAATCAAATTTTTTCATCTAATTTCCTTTTCCTATTCGTCAATACCTTCATTGGGATCGTGATAGTAGGTGGGGTTTGGTGTTGGCCACCGCCAAACAAAAATCATTATGAAGGGAAAGAGACAATAAATGCAAAAACCAATCATAGAAATGCAATAAACCTAGTTTATCTCAAGTCAAATACCTATGGTTCCCACAACCCCAAGTTATGGGTGCTTAGCTAATCATGGCCAAGATAAAACCAACAAAAATGCAAATAAAAGACATGACTTAGAATTTCGCCCAAAGCAATGAAGAATGAAGACACCACAAGTTGCAAACCACAAGCTTGATATATTGATATTAAGAATAAAGCAAGATTTGTAATCCCCAAAATAGAGTTTTTTTAAGAGAAAATGATGAACTAAAATGAAAACCTAAAAGTTTCCTTGAGAGTATATTCAAAGATGATATTCTCTTCTCAATTTTGAATCCTTCTAAATAAAACTCTAACTTAAAGTATTTATAGTGTTTAGAAAATAATCCTAAAAATTACACAGAAAAAACAGTTGGAAGCTGGTACACCTTACAGGTACGACTCGTAGATCAGGTCTTGGCATCTTGGACTCAACTAGTATGACCCATTGGTACGAGTCGTAGCTCAAGCTATGACTCGTATGCTCCTCTTGTAGTCTAGGCCTTCAATTATTGATCCAAAGTTTGAGCTCTCTGATTCCTGCTATGAGTACACCTCTACGAGTTTTAACAAGATTTATGACTCTTAGGATAGCCTCTTAGGGTTGACCTTCACTTAGCAGATTTCTATCTTTTTTTTTTAATCTCTGTTTCTTGCTACGATAGCACCCTACAACTCATAGCTTGGACTATGACTCATAGGTGAACTCCTATGTCCTATGCTTTAGTAAAATCTGTGATTTTTCTCCAAAATCATGCCAACCTAACTTTTCTGCAAGAAACAACACAAAAAGACATAAAAACTATAAAAATTCGCATTAAGAACTCACAAAATCCCTTCTTTTAGGCCTCAAATGTACTATAATTTGATAGCACATCAAAAAGAGGTAGTTAGGACTCATAGAAGGGCCTACGAGTCGTAAATGGGGTTTCGCAGACCCTGCCAACAATTTTAATGAGGGGTATTTTTGTCCATTTTCACTATCTATTCCATTAAACATTAGACATTTTTATACTTGAATGAGGTCCTAAATAAACCCTAAGGGCATTTTTCTTCATTCCCCAGACTTAGGTTTTCTTGGGAGCAAGAGGAGAAGAAGGAAGAAACTAGGGTTTTCACACAAGATCAAGTATTGAGTTGAAGATTGATTCCCTCTCATTCTCAGGTATGTAAGGCTTACCAAAGTGTGAAACCTCTTCCTTCACACACCCTTCATCATTTCTTGAGTCAAGATTTTGAGGAAAAAAGTTGAGAATTAAGAAACTTTACTATTTTAATATTGAAAATCTTGCACCTATCATGAGGTCTTATTATATTACATGAGGTGATCCACTACATGGCATGATTATTTACTATGAAATTTGTACATATATTTCATACTTGGTAGCATGAACCTTAAATCAGATGATATTTATGAGATTCTATTCATCATATTGAATATTTTATGTTGAGCTAAATTAAGCATTTAGATGGAGTAATTTGAGCATGATTGAGTATGAAGAGCATATTGCAGTGAGTCATATATATTGCTACATATGAATATCTTGCTTGCATTACATGATGAGTAAATCGAGTGAGTCTAATGCCGATTAAAGTCTGATAACTTGATGCCTTTCATTGATTGAAGGGATTGATGAATGACTGAGCTGAGTTGAGATGAGATACCCCAATGGGGTTGCGTTTTGAGTTGATTGATGAATTGATTAAGGAGTTGAGCATATTATAGTATTGGGAGGAGTATCGAGCATCGAGTAGGGAGCGAACACACTTCTACTTTAGCCCATAGAACTACATTACCAGCGTAGAGTAGTTGTTACAGCTAGCCTGGCGACTCTAGTGGACACTTATTTTGGATCTAATAGAGAGTTGATTTCCCTTATCCGTGGTAGGTTAAGGGCGGGTGTGGAAACAATACTGATTTATTATGCATCACCTAATAAAAACTGGTGGGATGAGGATGTTGGTTAAGAGAAACTCACAAGAAATATTGATTTCAGCATGATATTTCTAATTGAGTCTATTTACTAAGCCTATTTTAAAAGCATGATTTTCCATAAAACTTGCGTTGGAGTCTAGCATGTGTTGTCGAGTCAAGCTGAGCGAGTCGAGCTTTATTTTCTTGAGACATTTTGCATACAAGTATATTCCATGAACCGACGTCCATTTGGACCTACATCATTTTATGATGCAGATACATGTGTTAGAGGAATTCAGCGTGCATCATTGAGGTCCAATTCAGTGCACGTCCAGAGTTGGTGAGCCCTCCTTACATTCCGCAGGAGCCCTGTTATTTTCTTATTATTGTTGAGTTCTTTATTTACTTTTGATTGAGGTATTCATGGCCTATCATGAAACCATTCTAGACGGTTGAGTAGAGACTTCATAGACATTGAAGTAGAATATTTAATGAGTATTTTGTATCTAAACTTATCTTCATTATAAGCTATAATACAATAGAGTTATGCACTTATTTATCTTCCTGCATATGATACCTTACTTCTTAAGTTATTCTTCCACTGTCGAGTTGATATGATGATGATGCTAAGTGGTTTTCTTAGGCAATAAGTAATGGTTATTCAAGTGTTGGCCACACTAAAGGTACTCGCCAGGGCATGACATATTTATTTTCTCTTTTTTTTCTTATTAATATGATGTCCTCTATTGAAGAAATGTTGAATGATTAGAGCACTGGGTTGAGAGGGGTTGGAGATAATTTTTTGAATCGTAATGTAAACTTCCTGAAAATATTAGAAAATCTAGACTTAGACAACTATGTGCTTTTGTCAGATGTTCATCAGTTTGTCTTGGATATCCATATTTTAAGTGTTGAGTTGAGTGTAAAGGTTGATATGTTATATGCTCAACAAGCTAGTTATCAATTGTGTAAGGAAGAAAAAATGGTTAGGGGCCAACTTGACGAGCTAAAATTGGAGAGTCAACTACTTGATCATACTATTATTGATGTTGTCACTGTTGAGAAAAATACACAAGAGTTATATGAAGAAGTAGATATTATTATTTTTTAAAAACTCTAGAGTGTATAAACATGAGGATGTAGATAATAATATAATTCATGAATTGGGACGTATTGGACCTCATTCCAATCATTTTTCTATATTATGTTTTGATGACGAGCGATCAATTGAATCATCTGAGCATATAGAAAATCTAAGGATGAGAAAAAATATGTTTATATTCTTGAATTTATTTGGCACAAATAAAAAACTTACATTCCCCATTTAAAGGCTAAAAAGTAAACATGCGATCTCTATTGTTTGTTTCCCTTATTTTTATACTACCACCCTTTGAGCATAATAGAAAATTAAAAAAGAAATTAGGGGTACAATTCATAAGTTCAAGGTGAAAGAAAAAGTGGAAGACCTCCAACTAATAGTGTAACGTTTTTTTTTAATTTTTATATAGTATCTTTTTTTGTTTTTTTTGTCAATTTTACTTTTGCAGATTTAGGGGAAGTCTGAGTAGCCAAATTTGAAGCTAAGGAATACGTTATTTGAGCTTAAGTGTTGGGTGCGCGCGACCTAGATAAATATTGAAGAAAAATGTTGCTAGCTAGACACTACAGGGTCTCAGGGAGTATTTCATACCCTTCTGCTTCATCTCTTTTCTATACACTGCTTTTGAAACAAAGCATGATTTTAAGTGTGAGGTGGAATATGTTCCAATATTTTTAAGGTTGATGTATTCTATAGGGTTTTATTTAATTATTTAGTTTTTAATTTAAAACAATAAAAAAATAAAAAGGTCCAAAAATATAAAAAGTTTTTTTTAGAGTAAAATATTTTTTTATTCTATGATTCATAGATTTTTAGTTTTTATTAGAGCATACTTCACCACCTCTTGATTTTTCTTTACGGTTATTTTCCTAAGGGGAGCCCATTGAACCGAAATTTTTTTTTAAAAAAAGTAGGTTTTAGTTTTAGTATTTTATTTTTGTAGGAAAAGAAAAGACCTTTTTAACTTGGTTGATACAAAACAATTTAGGCATGATTTTGATTAGCAATTTTTTTGAGTGCTTGAAAATAAAATAAAAACAGACTTTTTGACACCTAGGCTCATAGTTGTGACTTTGTATATAACTTATTATTATTTTATAAGTTTGTCATGACCCTGTCTATCTCAAAAGTAGAATTGATCCATCTTAATTGAGACTTGTGCCATGTGTGGTGAGGTTATTTTCATAGATTCCATGTTTTGCATCTTAGTGTAGAACTTGTCCGACATGTTGTTGAAGCGAAACAAAAATTATTTTTCATTTATAAAATGACGGTAGACTTTTTTTGATTTGTATTGCAAAATTTAGCCTTTTCAGATATTATATCACTAGTAACTCTTTTAAGCCGAAAATTGACCCTTTCATTGTATTATCAAAAGTCACCTTCTCACCTTTTTTGTAATTCTCACTTTGGCCCTGGTAGCTCCTTGGACATAGTTGAAACAACCCCAAAAAGTGCCCGAAAATGAGCCTCGAAAGTGCCTAGAATTGTAATTTCTATATATCTCAAAATTCATGTGTGATATTGAAAATCTAACTTCATATTCTTTATCAGTGAGAAAATTGAGTGGGAAATGGGTCTAACCTCAATTTTAGAGCAACTATATCAAAATTTGAAAATCCATAATTTTGCATATCCAGTGTCTTTTCGGGATGGTACCGCGACGCACCTCCATCGCATACGAGTGTTATTTTTGCACAGTTTTCTTGTTCGCGCCAAGGCTTTTGGGTCTTAGGCCTAAGTCTTCCTAAAACTCATCCGGCTCTTAAGGATTTCCCTCAAGCTTCAAGTCTCCATTTCCAATCTTAATCAAGGATCCTTCAAAGTCAAGATATGTGGGTTTCAACCATTAGATCCTTTCACCCATGATACCCAACCTTCCTTTCTACCGTAAATTACATATTTCTAAGTTGATTTTACTTATGGGTCTTCTATTATGAATGTGACAATGAACTATGTTGGTGTTCTGTAAAAGTGTGAGTGTTTATGCATGTTTTGAGCTATGAATCTTAGATCTATCTTGAGATTTGATGAAAGGTTTTCATGTATATTACATGAGGGTATTACTAAGGGTTGGTGGGTGGCTTTACATGAATTTACTTGCATGATTTCACTCTTTAATTGCATGGTTTTATACTAGTATTGCATACTCACCAAGTGTTTGATAAAATGTCCGGTTAATGTATCTTGAGTCGTTGAAGGCCTAATCTTGGCACATGAGTTGATTGACTTTATGATTATGAAAGGGTGATATGAATGTTTTGATTTCATGAGATGTATCTATTGTGTTGTGAATTGACCATAGCTAATTGAGGGGTGATGCCTCAATCACCTTTGATGGAGGTGATAAGCCATCAACTAATTAAGGGGTTGGTACCTCAATCATCTCGGATGGGGTGGTAAGCCATCAACCAATTAAGGGGTTGGTACCTCAATCATCCCAGATGGGGGTGGTAATCCATCAAACAATTGAGGGGTTAATACCTCAATCACCTTGGATGAGAGTGGTAAGTCGTCAACCAATTGAGGGGCTGGTACCTCAATCACTTCCGATGGAGGGTGGTCATGTCCATCAACCAATTGAGGGGTTGGCACCTCAATCACTTCTAAAGGGTGGTCTACCTTAGGATCCTAGTACTAAGTTGCTTGGTCTATGATGATGGTCATGATATACATACATACATATATATACATACATACATACAGTACATACATATATACATACATACATACATATATATATATATACATAC